>JBBUKS010327238.1:0-20287 GCA_038050645.1 Hedychium gardnerianum
ATTCTTAGACAGGTAGATTCATTTGTTTCATCTTCTGTGGAGCACCAAAGAAGAAGAGGTTGTGCTGCTGTGTATGAGCTACTTCTAAAATTCCGAAACATGTTTTCCGGAGGAGTTTGTGGTCTAGGCTGCCATTCAAGTTGTACTCACAGTAAACAGATAGACAGACTGGCACAGAGAAAATTTTCCAATTTACCATGTAATAACGATTGACTTCATAGATTTTGTATGTCTTTCTTTTATTCAAGCTCTTCTTATGCTTTCAGCTGCATTTGTATTGCCGAGTCGGGACTATCTGAGCCTGGGCGAAAGAGTAATAACATATCTTCCACGATGTGCAGATACAAGCTCTGAAGTTCGTAAATTAGCAGCTCAGGTACGAACATACATTTGGGCTATAAAAATTCTATTCTTGCTTTGGACCACTAAGTCAATTTTGTTACTTTTATAGATTCTTGGTCTATTCTTCAGCATTGCAATATCACTTCCGAAACTGGCAACATCCGTTAATTATACTGATATTGAAGTTTCATACAGTGCCTTGTCCTCTCTTGAAGATGTTATTTCCATTTTAAGAAGGGTAGGAATCTTATACTGTTTAATATATTAGTTTGTTCAGGTAATATTCAACTGGCAATCATATTCTCATTTGCCTTTTCAGGATGCATCTATAGATCAGTCTGAAACTTTTAATAGGGTTATTTCATCTGTTTGTGCTCTGCTAATGAGAGATGAGGTTACCTAATTGACATTTTTGTTGATCAGCCATTCTAGTCTCTTATTCCTCTATTTGATTTTGCACTGATACTTTGAACAGCTAGTTATCTCGTTGCATACATGCACCTCGGCTATATGTGACAAAATCAAGCAAGCAGCAGATGGTGCTATTCAGGCTGTCACTGAATTCATCAATAAGCGAGGCAATGAATTACAGGAACTGGATATTTCAAGGTTTGTGTTTGTCTTATCTATCAGTTTGTATCTCAAATATTGTACCACACATCCTAATCTAATTGTGCCTATCATTTTAGGACAACCCAATCTTTGCTTTCAGCAACTGTCACCATTAGTGATAAACATACTCGTCAGGAAGTGCTGAATGCTGTATCCTTATTAGATATGTACATTTACTAGGCTAGAAGATGTTCTTTCTGTATTTATCAGGTATTCCTTTTTCATGACTCCACAAGATATCATGCTTAGCGGAGAGTACTAACACAATCACTGTCTTCAATGAAATTTTGGTTGCTGCTGGAAGGGATATAGCTACTAAGGATGTATCCAGGATTCGTGGGGGATGGCCGATGCAGGATGCATTTGTTGTGAGTATCTCGACATGTGATTGCTGTTTAATTAGGAATGCATATGATGAGTGGATTCAGACCCATATTACTCACTTCAAACACATCTCTCTCTCTTGCGCACGCCTGCTAGATGTTTTGGAGATACATAATTGCATTTATCTGGAGAAGATTATTTTAATTATTTTTTATCTCAAAATATTTCCATCTGTATGTTTAATAGCAGAATTAATTCAAGGCATATTTCTACCTTTACTATGGTTGAGATACCAAACTGAGAGGAAATTCTATAGTTATAATAAGATTAGATAAAATGTTAAATCGGCCCTTGTAGGAAAAATTAAATTATAATTAATAAACATGATGATGGATGACTAAAATATTGGATCTAATTTGATAAACATTCTGGCTCAAAACAAATTTCAATTTAATTTCAGTTGCGATACTGCACCTTAGTTCTTACTGGAGTTTGTAACTAAAACTTGAGCCTCCACAAGAACTTTAGTTTTCTGATTGAACCTTATCTACAAATTTTTCTCTTTTTTACTTATTTTTGGTTTCTATGTTATCTTTCTCTTGATAGGCATTCTCCCAGCATCCAGTTCTTTCATATTCATTTCTGGAGTATGTTGTTTCTGTTCTTGATACACCTCTTCCTAAGACTGATATGGATAAAGGAGAGAATTCTAATCACTCTATTGAAGCTCAAAATGATAACCAGTTTCAGCAAGCAGCGATCCTTGCTATCACTGCATTTTTCAGGTGTGTTGTTTATGATGTAATTTTTTTTTTAGCATACCTCTATTCCTGCGATACCATTTCTTTTGCTTCCAAATATATTTTGGTATTTGAAAATGTATGGCAGAGGAGGTGGTAAAATTGGAAAAAAGGCAGTTGAACAAAGTTATTCTACTGTCTTCTCTGTGCTTACGCTGCAGCTTGGAAGTTGCCATGGGCTTGCTGGTCTTGGCCAACTTGAACCCTTGCGGTAAAACAAGTTTTTCTACAAGCTCATTTTACTTGATATATGTTTAATTGATCAAGGCACTGACCCTTGATATTGTTTATATTATTTTGGAGATTGTTGTTATTAGCATTTCAGTCATTCTGTGAATGTGTTGGAGACATTGAGATGGGCAAGGTAGAATTCCTATTATACGCCATCTATAACTCCAATCATTGTGAAGAATTTAAAGAAATATATTGTTTTCATCTGTAGATATTGACTAGAGATGGTGAACACAGAGACAAAGCGAAGTTGATTGATTTGATTCAGGAGGTTGCTTCCTGTACCTCCATGAAAAGGCCTAAAGAGGTAGTATGTTATAAATATTTGAAATATTTTCATGTATTTGTTCTCAAACATCATTACGTTCTAGTAAGAGTAGAACTATGTTTTTGAAACACTTTCGGACATGTGTTTGTTTTCTCATGTAATATTATATTCATCCAACATATTTATTGTAGAAAATCTGGTTGAACAAAAGAATTGACTGCTAAATACTTTCTAAGATTTAATATAACACCCGCAAGTGTTTTTGATCTCATGTTGTCTGGTACATTATGCATGGAGGAGCCATGTAGGATAACTAATGAGAAAGAACGAAGCACGCGTTGCCACCATATTGGATATAATAATTTATGTCCTCTATTATAAAAAGTTTGGTGCGAGTAAAAAAAGGGCAGCCCGGTGCACAAAGCTCCCGCCAGTGCGGGTCTCGGGAAGGGTCAGACCACATTAGGTCTATTGTACGCAACCTTATCCTGCATTTTGCAAGAGGCTGTTTTTGCGACTCGATCCCGTGACCTCAAGGTCGCATGACAGCAACTTTAGCCTTGCGCCAAGGTTCCCCTTCTTAAAAAGTTTGGTGCAAGTGATTTACAATAATTTATATCTTTGGCAACTTCACCCAAGTGGGTCTTCATGTCCAATGGCTAGAAGTGGTCTGCAGAACAGTAGCTTGACAATCTCTAAGACACCCAATAGGCTAACAAATACCTAGGTTAGTTGCACGATAGTTTCTTGGATACCCAATAGGCCAAGAAATACCTAGGCAGTTGCACAATAATCTCTTGGACACCCAATAGGCTAACAAATACCTAAGAAAGTAACATCACAATCATTTGGACACCCAATAGGCCGAAAAACATCTAGGAAATGATCACGCCATCAATTTACTTGCAATCCACTAGAGAAGATTCATTATGAACATCAAGAGAGCGGTAAAATAAATTGATTGAACTGCCACATGCAGGGTTATTGAGTTATAAATCTTACAATCATTCCCGTGCATGTTGTGATGCATCCTACCTAGCATATAATTACTAAACTGCCAGACCTCAGTCAAGAGCATGGGGTGGACATATGAGTGTTACCCATGCACTCACCAAGTTGTAATAGTGGTACCACACCTACTTCAACATGGTAACGACCATCAGCAGTAGCTTGATGACATTATAATGTCATGTTTATCTCTTATAGAATGTCCTCACAACCCACATAACTCAGCTAAAATTGATGACATTATCTAAGATTGTTTATAGAATGTCCTCATGACACAGCCTCAACTTTTTTGAGTTATTCTTTCCTTAATTATTATCTGCCTACTAACTTATTCTTGTCTATAGTTGTACTCTTTTGACAAAGTAGACCTGTAAAGTTTTGTTAAGCTGTGAAACTGTATTTTATCTGTGATGTTTGCATGCTACCTTGCACAAATACATGAGCATCCTTTACCTGTTCTTTACTTCTCAGCTGTGCAAAGATTAGTTAATAAATTGCATGTAATCTACATTTTCAAATCATTTACATCATTTTTTATGATTTCTTCAATAATTGTGTTTGTCAGGTTTCACCAATAAGCATGATCTTGAGCAAAACATTAAATAGGCATCAAACATTTCAAAGGGAAGCTTCTGCTTCTGCTTTATCAGAATTTATCCGTCATAGGTATTTATTGATTACCTTCTCTTTTATAACTTATTTGAATTTAACGATACAAACCTAAACATGCAAAATTTCAACGCAACGCCAAAATCATACCATAATGATTGGAGACTGAAACTCCAGCATGATATGAGATTTTAACCCTTGGAGACAACTATAACTATATTTTCTACTAGGTATCTAGAAAATCCTTGAAAATATGCACCTAACTCATTATAAAACAAGGAGTAGCAACATTTATGCTAAATAGGAATACAACTAGAATATGAGCATAGGTATAAACTAGACGATATGTAGTATTGACGTTAATAGCAATTCAACTTACACATCATAAATGCAATAATTATACCAAATATCTTACTCCATTTAGGTCATATAATTGTGTTTTACTTGAAGATTTGAATACATACATCAGTACTAAGAATTTTATTTTCAAATACTTCACATTTTATTTCACACTAATACTTTGTTGTTTCATACATTTGTCCTTTTGAGCAAAGTCATTAGTGTCTAGCCATGCTGCAATTTGGTTAACAATTAAAAATTGTTCACGCAGTGAGGGACTGTCTTCTTTGTTGGAACATATTGTAGAGGCAATGTGCTTGCATGTTTCCGATGAATCGCCGACTGTGAGAAGCCTTTGTTTGTGTGGACTTGTTCAGGTTATTTCAGATTTAATTTTTTTACGCAATTATGTATAGTTCTTGCGTGATCCCATTGTTTTCCTTATTATAACTTATTCTGATGGTTTAAGATATCAGCCAAAAGTTGATATTAGTCTTTTGTTGGATTACTATGCTACTATATCAGTTCTCTACCTACTGCTGGGAAACCTTAGTATATATGTTGCTCAAGAGCCACCAAGTACCAATTTGTAAGTGTACTAGCATTAAAAGATTGGTCCTTCACTTGTGGATCGTTTGAGAGCATAACTCGACCTTGCCACAAGGACAGAGGTTATGCTGTAGTTAATACCATGCACAAGCACATGACAATAGGACTCTACAAGGAGCCATTTGCTGTGAGAAGCAAGGTTGGCATGACTTTCATCTTTGTCAACTAGCAAATGGAGGGTGCACAACCCTTTTGTAGCATGGGCAAGCAATTTGAGCAGAAGTTTCCTAGGGGTATTCAGAACAAGAGCATGGAAAAATATCAGATTTCAGTGAGCATTTGCAGATGGTGGATCCAGCCACAACTAAGTGGCAAAAGGACTCTTGATATCCTTTTTTCTGCACTTTCACTCCAATTCCCACCCAACCAAACCTACTGAGCAAACCTTCTATGAGTCTTTCAGACCCCTTAAACTGAGAATTGGATTCTAGCGTATCCATTCTTTTCTTCTACAATTTAAGCCATCCAAAATTTTCTATGGAAAATATCAAAATTCCTCCCAGACTTTTGATTCTTTTCCAATCCACCCAGACTTTCAAAAGTAGTAGAATACCTATCTCCTTGCTCTGGGACTGGCTTCTACCATTATCTTCTGTCGTCATTCATACTATTGCAACTCTGCCAGCTCTGCTGACAAAGATCACCATTTCAGATGCATGCCAACGGTGATGGCGAGCTCTAACAATATGGGTTTTCTTCTCGCTACCTGCTTTCTTGCATTGAGTGTTGGACATAGTAGAATGACAATCAGAAATGGAGAATATGATGCTGTTTTTGTTGAAGAAAAGGGTTGTAAAAAATGGTGTACAAAGTTGGCAAAAATTGGAGAAAAAGCCTTATCATCTGCAGTATACAGTAAGTGCTCCATTGAGAGTGGCTTTCATGTGCTTCTTTTTGAAAAATGAAAAGTGTGAGAGAATGGCCGAGATGGTGTCAAGATGATGTCATGGTGGAAATCCATATGCCTATGCAAGTTACGGTATTTGACCACCTCTGTTTGTTAATGTAAAGAGAAGCAATTTGACAAAGCTTTTAGAAGCATGATATTTTAAATTTTTTTTTTTTTGCTTTTTGTGTATGGGAGCATCATAAGAAGGCTGAAATTTTTTAAGGTATTTTGATTCCCCCCCCCCTTTTAAAATTGATTTTGGATTAAAATCATTCCGAGAAATATAGAGGAAGGGCTTCTAGACATTAGATATCTATATATTATAACCTCCCCAATCCTTTTTTTTCTAAATTCTATTGGAGTATCTTTTCTACTACAATTGGATCATAGGCTATATCTTCATCAAATGGATCATCTTGATTCAAGCATAAATTGGTATAAGCTTGCTTAACAATAGAACAAGACTTTGAAAATCTAGTTAATGAGCACCTAACATGGATCCACCTATATGATCTGCGGTGAGGATGCAAAAATAATAGCTTGAATACTAGTAAATAATCCATGAAACATCACCTTGCCTTCTTACATAGTTACCCTTATTAGTGGTGGAGGGCGAACCATGCTCCCACTTAGAGCAGGTGCTAGAAGTAGTAGCCAAGAAAATAAGTAGCAAGCTTTCAAAGTAAACTAAGCAAGGAAAGCAAACAAAGCAAGCTCTCTGTGAATTTGGCTCGGTCAAATCAACTACTGGCTATCTCTTCACTTGGCACACTTTTCAAGATTTTCTATTCACTTTCCCATAAACATATTCTCTCTTCACCATGATCAAGTGTCTCCATTGACTAATTCAGTCATGAATAAATAAATTTTATAATACCATGCAATGTGCCGAATACACAGGGGAGACAATTTGACGGTTTTCATGGATATCAGGCATACCATCTAAATGTGCCAAATACAAGGTGTATCGCCTGTAATAGGAGAATTTTTGCTCAAAAACTAATTAAGTGGTTGGTCCATCTTGAACTTCATAAAGGAGTGAAGATGATCATGAGTTTCTATCATGGCTCATCCTCTCTGTTATTCTTCTATCAATTATCCATGATAGTCACACACTTTCAATCTATTCATATAAAGCTCATGTTTATGACTTTCACTTTCATACAGTTTTGTTCATTGTTCAAACATAGTTTGGCTTTGATGGTGAAGGATGGATAAGAACATAGATTTTCTTAGTGCTTCAGCTTTTAGGATGATTTCTTATGTTGTTACATTTTTATGTTACCATTTTGATTTGAGTTGTTTGTTGATTCTCCTTTTGCAACTATACTAATTCTAAGAGGATAGTTTTTGATATACCTATTTTCTATAACTTGGTGAAAGGCATTTTTAATGGTCATTGGTGTGTTACTGTTGTTGTGATATAACTTATATTGCATGTGTTCTTGAAATAAATAATTTTTGCACGTGATTGTGTCATACACCAATTTTCTATTGAAAATTCTTATTTTTATTTTAAACAACTAGGGCTGTAATTACCACCTGATTTGCATTGCTTTTCCTTGTTGCAGATACCAGAGAATCACATGCTTAACTATATTGCTCAAGTTCTTGGAGTTATTGTAGCTTTACTTGAAGACCCTGATGAATCAGTTCAATTAACTGCAGTGCAATGCTTGCTTAGTGTAGGATACTACATATTTAGGGACTTCAACTTTTCAATCATTTTTGAAGTCTTTATGTTTTCATTTATATCAATACATTCGGACTGTAGGTTCTTAGCACAGCGCCTGAAGATGCTGTAGATCCTATTTTAATAAATCTGTCTGTGCGTCTGCGGAATCTACAGGTGCCTCCTTGATTAGAAACTTTTTAATTTTCCGACGCACCAAATTAGTTGTAAATATGAGCAACCAAATTTATGTAAAGGATTTGTCCTTCCATCATTGGACTGTCGTGGTACAGTGTAACAAAGATTATTTTAACAGTGGCACTAACAAATACTAATCTTTCTTTTTAGTCTTTTTGTCTTAGACATAATTGTTGAGATTATCATTGTTAATAGGATTGTTTGTGTAGCGGCTTTAGTCCTACATTGTTTTTTTAGGTTTACAGTTGTGTCATTAATCCTATATATACTTTTGCAATGATTGTCTCATTTGAATGCAATATATAATATTCTATCCACAAATTCTACATGGTATCACATAACCCCTTAGGTTAAAGTTTTCTCAAGAGGGTATTCCCCTTAAGGGAGGTTATTGCTACTGCCACCAATGGCTTCCCCTCATCCAAGCCATCTCCTATCTCCTACTGGTTGCGCTGCATGCTCCAGGTCCTCCCTTATTGGCCTCCTTCATATTCTCTTGGTACTCGGGCTTCTTGTTTTCTGCATCTTAGTCTCTGCATTGCAGATCACACAGAGTGAGCCGCGCCTGCACTTGCCAGTGTGCCACTAGATGAAGGAGCTGGACATAGTATTTATGCTTCAGCTTGAGGGGCGTTTTAAGAATATTAGTATTAATGAGGTTATTGGTGTAGTGGGTCTAGTCCCACGTTGGTTTTTTGGTTTAAACTTGTCTAGTTCTATATAAGCCTTGTAATGGTTCTCATGAATGCAATATAGTATTTTCTATCTTCAAATTATACAGTGTCGTTAAACAATTTACCTTGGTATGTACATAACTATTGCTGCCTAGTTGGTCATATTGACCCTATCCAACTGCTACAGTATGCTACTGCTAGAAAGCACAATGGCGTGCCAACAATCATTATCATATGTATATAAACGGGCAGAAACTTTGTTTCCGGCTCCATTGATAAAGCTTGTTCTCACGATATTTGCTTTTCCTGATTAGATCTGCATGAATGAAAAAATGCGTTCGAAGGCTTTTGCTGCTTATGGAGCATTGAGCAAGTATGCAAAGGGGTCTCAGCACCAAGCTTTTCTTGAGCAGGTACTATATGCTATCATCAATTGTAAACATTATTTGATGTCTTCCAATATGATTTTTAGCAACACTTCAATTTTTGAAATAATCACCACAGTTCACATCCTTGTTGGGTATATGTTATGTCAATTTGCTTTTGATTTGCCTATTATCTGTTCCAATATAGGAATCTCAATAATAAATTTTACAGTTTCTAAACAGAACAAATTGACAAACGTGAAATAAAGTACTTATGTGTCTTTTTTTATGTAATTTCTTTTCACCCTTACATTCGCAGTTAAAAAATATCATTGCAGTGGATAAGTTGCAAATATTCTCTTTTATTGATGACATGGATGAAAGTATTTGTAGATAAATGTTTATGTATGGGATTATTGGTAATCAAATAGAGGCAGTGACTTGGTTCCTTGCAAGTTATATCATTAATGCTAGTGAGATTCTTCAAAAGATAACTCGTTGAAAAAATTCTTGAATATGATATTATTGAAACAAGAGTTTTAGTTTGATTCATGTATTATGCATTTTGGAATAAAACAAAAAAGTTTTAATTTGGTATCTGTCTGCATTCCTAAATATCAGAGAAGGCTTATATCCTGCAAAGTGGATGCAGTTTGTATGTGTTTCTTTATGCTCATTAGATATAAATTAATGCAGAAAAGTTTGTTTTATCTATCATAAACCTACCAACAAACAATTATCTGGAAATTATATTGTCTTCTAGCGAAGCATGTGCTGGTTAGAGGACTGTTTTCAATTGTTGTTGTCACAAATACCATGACTTTTAAATTTGATCAGTAATCTGGCTCAGGAATTTGAAGAATTAAGGAAATAAAATCACATACTGAGTAGCAAACTTTCCCATGTTTAATTAAATTAGTTAAGAGGTCTGTTTGGAGTGTTTCCAGATTCATTTGCGATAATTTTAGGTTTTCCACTAGGAAAAAAGTTTGTATTTTCCTAATTTTCTATACTACACATGTACTACTACTTCTTGTTTTGTTTGGAAATGCTTTCCAACTTCAGTTTCGTGCATTCAATTACTGCAAAATGTTACTTGAGCACTTTAATCAGGAGATCTGCTCTTTGGTATTCTCTTGAGAGCTGTTGCAGTTCAATTGTCTCATTGTTTTGTTCTTGTTCAGGTTCATGCCACCATCCCTCGCCTCATTCTCCATCTTCATGATGATGATCTCAATGTTCGTCAAGCATGCAGAGTATGAATTGTACAACGTTTTTTATTTCATGATTATTTTTTTATTTTAGGAATCAGCTGACTGCATCCTTTTTCTTAACCTGCCTAGATTACCCTTCGACAACTTGCACCATTGATCGAAGTTGATGGCTTCTCTAACCTTTTCCACAAACAAGTTTTCAGTTCTGATAGGAGGTAATATATTGTTTCTGATTTTCGAGTGAAAGGTTGCAATAATACACAAGCCTATTCCTTTCATGCCACAGAAGTGATTATGAGGATTTCTTAAGAGATTTGTCGAGGCATGCATATCAGTTCCTGTCTCCAAGAGTCGCTAGTTATTTGGCATCATCGATCCAGGTATTAATGTGAGAAAACCTTTGCACATTTGCTTCAATTGAACATTCCTGATTGTATAATTTCGGTGTGCAGGCATTTGATGCGCCTTGGCCAGTGATACAAGCAAATGCAGTGTACTTCTCCAGTTGCTTGCTGTCGCTTGCCGAAGATCAGCGTTTATTGGCTCCATACTGTTCACAGGTTTAGTGAAGGGATTCCAACTATGTCATCGTAGTTGGTTGTGTTAAAGATACTGAATGACATCCTTTTCTACCAGGTCTTTGCGGCATTAGTGAACAAGATGAGTAAGTCGAGGGATGCAGTTGTGCGAGCAGCATGCTCTTTTGCACTGGGTATTTTGATCAAGGCTTTCAACCCACTTGCTTCTGCAACGCCTAAATTCGATCAAGCTGACTCTAGCGGCAGTAATGTTTTTGAGTAAGCTCTTAGATTTCAAATCTCATCGAACTGACAAAGCCAAAGTCAAACCAAAAAAATTCAATCATGGTTTTTAGATTCTGTTGTTTGCAAATAACATCATTTTTTTTTGTATAATATACGTTTGTGTTCATATAGTGTACAGAAACAGATGCATCGTACTGATTCCTTGTCCTGAAAACCTTTATAATTATAGGGTGCCTTACCATGTAATTTCTTTATTCTGTAAAGTAATGTTGTATAGGCATTTATTTCCACTGAACGTATGTTTTAATAAAATGTTTCTTATGATTTAAATGTTTATTTCAGGCTTGTTGTCAGTGTGTTCATTTAATTTTGTACAAGGGAAATTTTCATTTCTTTTTGAAATTTGCATCCCTACAATATTAAACATTTTATCCCTAATCATTAACAGTGTCATTATGTGACATATTTACCATGTTATAATGTTATATGTTAGGGGATTGCTCCAATGTTATATGTTAGGGGGTGAAATGATAATAATTTTAAAGTTGTTTAGGGTTGTATGCTCTAAAGTGTTTTTAAAAGGACGTAAACTTTAAGAGACAATGAAAAATGTTTGTTCTTTAGTCTTTCATTTTATTTTTATTTTATAATTTAAGTATATTATACTATTACTTTTTAGTATATATAGATTGGCGAGCTGACCAAATTACAATTTTTTTTTTCAACAAAAAAAACTGTGTATTCGAATTATTTTTAATGCATGGCAATTTCAAAGGTACGTAGTAATAAGTCATGTCAAACGCTGAGCGTAAACTAAGCACATTGGGCTTGCCAGCGGTTTGAGCCAGGTTGCATGTTAGACTAATCCAGCCCATTTTTTTTTGAAATATTTGATATTTAATTTTCTAAAACAATTTTAAAAATTAATTAAAAAACAAAAATAATGTCAAAAGTGGACCACGCCAAATCAATCAGTACCTAAAGAATAAAGAAAATACCAATTTGTACATTAAAAAATAATTTCAGTCAGCTGATGTACTGAAATGTCACGTTCCGCGCACGAACCATGGCGCTGGCACAGAAATGATCTAAACAACACTTTTGGCTGTGACAACCTTCGTCTAAGTCCTTCAAAAGCAATCTCAGAAATGCTTTCGATTTCCCTTTCTCCCTTTTCTCCTCTCATGATTTCATGATTGCAGATTAAAACGTCCTCTCAGGATAACTGATGATTAATATATGAGATATTATCATCATAAAATTTAAGGATACTAGTAATTCATGATTGCTGATTAAAACATCCCCTTGGGATGAACTGATAGCTAGTACATGAGATATTACCATCATGAGATCTGGAAATCAAATCTTGACTAATAGTCAAGTTCTTACCCTCCCTTATGCACTAGTCACTATTCGGACTAGCTAGATTAGTCTCCGTAATTTATCTCCTCCGTGTTGATCTTGAAACAGACTGACGGAGACACTGGGAGCGAACGTTTCACCTTTTGTCAACATGATTGCTGATTAAAACGATTCCAAAACTCCAGACTCTGCTCCGCATCAATGTGCCACCATTAGCACCACCAGCATATTTCATTACAGCCAAAATGTCGGAACGAGATCTAGTCATCTCAATTCAACCATCAGTCAATTTAAATGCATATTTGTACATTCAATTGTGGGATCCTATTCACATGCATGCACGAGTTTACAACTGCAATCCCATAAAAATAGTTTGATTTTTTTTTTTTTTGTGTGTGCAAGTGGTTGAAGCAAAAATATAGAGGAAACTTAGAATCCCTTATTAAAGATCAGGTTTTCCCACAACGTGTTCATCACTAGAATCGCACCCACCATCATCATCTTCACTCAGTTCTTCATCGTCGCTCGATTTGTCATCTGAAGCATTTCCCACATCTTCAGGCTTCGCATATTTCTGGCAGTATTCTGGAAAACAAGAGGATAACAAACTAAATAAGTCACAAATAGTCATATCCAATGTGCCATTTGAAATATCGGCACTACTCCCTCTATCTATGTGCACATGTAGAAGGGTTTGCGTGATTTATTGGAGATGTAAAACTAGAAGGGCGATAAAAATATGATGATTCTTGAATGGGATAGGAACACCCTTCCTATGTCCTATACCGATGCTGTTATTAGACACTCTTCTTCATGTAATGTCTATTACTGATGAAACACATTCTGTGTGTTTTGGGTTAGAAGTGTAGACACTTGGATCCACACCCATGTAAGATATTCAACATAGAATCGAGCAACCTGAACTTAACGAATCCTGAGAGTTTCCAACGGGGAAATTTTCCTGATCTGTATTCAAATACAAATCATTATATGATTTACTTCACTCTATTATTGAAGACTCAACAGAATAACCATAACTTGTTGATATTACAGTCATAAGCAAGATAAACTCAAAGCCAGATCATAATGGAGATTTCAGGAAAAAAATCATGAGCAACTGTTATTTACTATTCTCTGTTTATATAAATGCAAGATAAATGAAGCATTCACATCATATGATTATTATTTGAACAAGCAATTGTTTCAATTACTTCAAATATATGCAATTGAAGCAAACTATGACTTCACCATGTTGGTCTGGAGGAAATGACAAGTAAATCCCACTATCGTTTGTTGCGTATATTCATAGTCAAACAATTTTTCAAGCATTTCAAAAAATGTCAATCGATAAAAAAAAACAACTTAATTGATTAACTTTCATTCATTTTAGCTACTACCATATCAGATCTAAAAAATATCAAATCTGAATAGATATTGGATTTCCTTGCTGATTTATTGTCCATTCAGATCTAATATCAGAACGCATCATGGTCAGGACTATCATGTGTGTGTGTGTGTGTGTGTGTGTGTGTGTGTGAGGTCTACAAAAAGGGCCCCTTCCTATTTTCATGAATGAGTCTGTTCAAAAAATTCTTGTGCTATGTTCATTGATCCTTTAGATCTCCGATGCTACCCAACTTACTTTCCATATATTTTAGCATGGTAAATGTAAGTTCAGATGTAAAAGTTAACTTTTACGTAATGCACCAAAAGAAATATGCTTGTTTCAATTGATAAATGAAGCTGGTGGCTGATAATCTTCAAAAAGAATAATGTGCTTGCCTATCAAAACTAAGGCCCTAGAATCTAAGAAATCAGATCGATAGATGAGAGGCAATACAAGCACATGAGCTTTGAAATCTAAAAACAAACACATTAAGCATAGCTAATCCATCACCTTTCACTTTTTGTTCATAAGCAGGTTTATCCTGCATCATAAGCGCTGCAGCCTCCCCATTCAATGGATCTGAAGGGTTTGGATACAGAAGAAGTTGTGGGAGAAAAACTTCAAACACATTGACAAGATCTGCCAGAGAAAATACAAAAATTTATTTAGTATTTCATTCAAATATATGCCACCGTAAAGATCATTGAAAAAGATATTCAAGGAAAGTTCAATACCAAACATAGGACTCCAAGTTTGGTTGATAACATCCAAACAAACTGAACCGGACCTGAGATATTATTATCAAGGAAAAATGATGTGTTAAGTACAGAAATTTGATGTTCGAATGATTCAATTAAAAAGAAAAATCGAGTAGGAAATCATTGTCCAGAATTGTGGGCTGATAGTGTAGAGAAATAAAAGATTTACATTTCGTCAACATTAGGATGATATATCTTATTAACAAAGCCAATTGAGGGAGATTTGTAAGGATAAGCATCTGGCAGTTCCACTCTTACTCTCCACACTCCTCCCTGATAAAGACCTGCCATGAACAACAATTAAACAGAAAATAGTATCATCTTGCTGCAAGTGAGGAAAACCTGAGACGTGATAATCAACAAATATTGAATTATCATAAACTTTAAATTTCATTAGAAATGATCAAGCTCTGGAAAGCAAAAACATAGTCTTTTCAGTATATAATCCAAAAATCAAATTTCATATAGTAATTTTGAATGTATATCTATCGCGGAACAAACTAAATAATTTCAACAACCACAATAAGCCATTTTGAATGTGCAGCTAAGTAAGAACAAACTAAAGAAATTGATGACTATGAGCAACATCAACAAGTCTCCCAACTATTTAAGTTATATGGAAATCGGCTAAATGGATCTTATACCTTTATTGAATATCCAAGATCAGGCATGGGAAAAGCCTCTCTATTAAATCAAGCAAAAGAAAAAGAAATCAAAGTGGAAACTAAGTAAAGATGTGTGACCATCTGAAGTTAAATTTCTAATTTTGCCTCAACTATTTTCTACAAACACTGCCGACGAACTAAAATCCAATTACTTGGATTACGAACTCTGAAAAATATAAAGTGGCGATATCTTTAGGTCTGTACTAGACAATCTGATCCGCAGCAGGCACAGCATGTTGGAAAAAAAAAAAACAAAGCAAAATGGAAGGGAAAAAAGTAACAAAAATTTATCAGTGGCAGATGACATACTATCGTTCGGGCCATGGAAGTCCACAAAGAACTCTTGCATCCCGTCATTCAGCATCTCCACCTTATAGTCACTCATCATCCTACACACAAACATCGAGAAACGAAAAAAAAAAAAAAGAAGAGTTTTTTCATCAAAAAAATAAAACAAAAGAATATTTTAGCATCAAAGTCGGGAATTTTTTTTCTCCCCCTAGCGATCTACAGTTTCATGAGATCCATCTCGCGGCGCTTGCTGGGAGAAGACATCTCGATCCCTCTTCCTTGGCCGGCTCCGAGGAAGTCGATCGAAATGAGGATGCGATTGGGGCGTCGCTCTAGGGAAGCGAAGAGAGAAGGGAAGGGGGAGATGGATGGGAAGAGATTGGAAGAGGACAAAGAAGAAAAAGAGAAGAGGAGGTGTTTATAATAGAGACCACTCTTAATGGGATTCCTTCACTCAATTTTTTTAGGTTTCACTTCCATTTTTTCTCCTACTTTCTCATTTTCTTTCCTATTTCATCATATTACTCTTTAACTAAAACCAACATTTCCATAAGATTCCATTTCCTAAAAAAAAAATCCTTCTTGTAAATAGAATAAGAAATTAATGAAAAATAAATTTAATATTCATTTGATAATAGCTTATCTGATTCAATTAACATGAGATTAATTAAATAAATAAATTTAAATAGTTTATTGAATTAAATAAATAAATTTGGACATATATTTAAATATTCCTAAATAAATAATATTCTATCCCCGTGGAATAAATTGATGGTTAGTGTATGAGGTATTGTCATCATGAGATCTGAGAGTTAAATCCTGACTAGTAGTCATGTTCCTGTCCTCTCCCATATACTGGTCATTGTTCGGACTAACTAAATTAGTCCTCGTGATTTACCTTCTCTATATTGATCTTGAGACGGATTAGCACTTACCTCCTCTGTGTGGGTCCTGAGACGGACTGGCGGAGGCGCTGGGGGCGAGCATTTCGCCTTTTGTCATCTTGAGACGGATTAGCAGTGATGTTACCACCATGAGGTCTGGAGTTAAATCATGGCCGATAGCCAGGTTCCTGCCCTCCCTTATGCATTAGTCATTGTTCGGGCTAGCTAGATTAGCCCCGTGATTTACCTCCTCTGTGTTGGTCCTGGGACGGACTAACGGGGGCGTTGGGATGAGCGTTTCGCCTTTTACCATCTTGAGACGAATTAACATAGCACTGAAAATGAGGGTTTTGCTTTTTATCACCGTGAATAAATAATATTCTTGAATTATGTTCAATAAAAAAAACTCTTATTAATATACAAAATAAATAAATAAAACTTTCAAAATAAATTTATATTATCAAATTTAATAATCAAACCATCAAACTTAAAATATAAATTTTTTAAATAATTAAATAAATTTAAATTAAGAGCTTAAGAACCAAATTCAAATTAAATTCAAATTAAATAAAATTAAATTTGAATAATTATTTTAATAACTTGATTTATTTTAACTCGATTTAATTTAATTCGATTATCTTAATTTAAACATCACAAATTAAGCTGGGCTCGTCTTGCTCGTACACCCTAGTTATAAATTACAATAAACTTTTAAAGCTGTTGAAATATCATTATAACCTTTATTAACTCAAATATAAAATTATTATTGTTAATCACCTCACTAAACCATATAAATATCTGTTATTTCCTCCGACTGCATTAATTTGATTAGAACTGGTAGAAAATTTGGGTCCAACTACACAAATCAAGAAGATCACGTAAACTCGAGGCAATGAATATTATATGAATATTCCTTTTTAAATTTCCGGCTGGCGCTCGAATAATCCAAATGCAAAAGCTTGGGATTTCAGCCGGCCGCCGGCGACTCCAACGCCAAGCGTTCCACCTCCACGAGCTCTAAAAGTCTCGACTTTTCTTCTTTAGCGTGCATTCATTGTGTTGTTGCATCGCCAGTTCTTCGTGCATCCACCTCCAGCAGTATGTCAGCGCCGGAGCTCCGAGTTATTGAGAGATGTCAGGTCTCTCCGCCGCCAGGGGCGGTGGCGGAGTCAACCTTGCCGCTTACCTACCTCGACTTGATTTGGCTGCAAGCCGGATCGGTCGAACGCCTCTTCTTCTACCCGTTCGCCGGCGTCTCTACCTCCCACTTCGTCGACTCCATCGTCCCCTCCCTCAAGGCTTCCCTCGCCGTCGCACTAAGTAGCTTCTACCCCCTCGCCGGCAAGATCAGCCGCTCCCCTACTCGCGAAGATGGCTTTGACATTCACTACGCCGATGGCGACTCTGTTTCCTTCACTGTAGCCGAGCACGGTGGCGATTTTCACGAGCTCTCCGGTGGCAGCCCCCGCCTAGTCAATATGCTGCTTCCCCTGCTCCCGGAGCTTCCCCGCGATGGCGGAGATGGGTTGCGGCTGCTGGCGCTGCAGGCTACGGTCTTCCCGGACCGCGGTGTTGCCGTCGGCGTTTCTGTGCACCACGCCGCCTGCGATGGGTCGAGTTCGATGCGGTTCATGGAGGCGTGGGCGGCGACAGCCGCTTCGGCAGGGGCAGCACCGGTGGCACCGCCGGTGCTGGAGAGGAGCTTCATTTCCGATCCCGACGATCTCTACTCCTTCTTTTACAAGGGGATTTCGACCGCCCAAACGATCGAGACCATGCTGCACCAAACCACCTCGCCGGACGCCGTGCTTGAATCCTTCACAATCGGAAAGAAACACATCGACAAATTGAAGGAGTTGGCGACGCGAGGCGCCGCCGCCGCCTCATTCCACTGCTCCACCGTGGTGGTCGCCTACGCCTACGCGTGGGTTTGCCACGTCAAAACACGGCGGCCGAAAAACGACAAGGGCAAGCATGCCTTCTTGGGTTTCGTCGCTGACTGCAGGGGAAGGCTGAAACCCCCGGTCCCGGCGGCGTACTTCGGCAACTGTCTCAGCGGTTGCCTCGTGGAGTCGGAGATCGACGACCTCACAGGCAAAGACGGGGTGGCGACGGCCGCGAGGAAGATCGGAGAAGCCATAGAGGCGTTCAAAGAAGGACCTTTTAAGGCATTAACAGAGGAGCTGCCGAAGAAGTACAAGGCACTGGCGGGCGAGCAACCGCTGAGCGTCGCCGGGTCGCCGAAGTTTAAGGTGTACGACGTGGATTTCGGGTGGGGGAGGCCGAGCAAGGTGGAGATAACGTCGATCGCGAAGACCGGCGCCATGGCGGTGGCGGAGAGCAGGGAAGAGGAGGGCGGCGTGGAGATCGGGCTGGTGAAGCCGCGGGCGGAAATGGAGGCGTTCGAGAAGGAGTTCTACAGCGGACTCAAACTGTTACAGTGACGTCATTCATCAATTTTAATTTTAATTTAAGCAAATTAATTTCTTAAACGATTAATAAATCCATATTTCGTTAATTTTTTATTCCACTGAAATTTTTTCTCATAAATTAACCATTGAGCGAGCACCTTTACTTGTAAAACATAATCAAATTAAGTTTTCACACAAAAAAAAACTAAAAAATTAATTGAGCACAAAAGAGTGTATATATAATATAATATAATCATATCATATCTTAAAAAAAATTCTCATGTACACACTTGTTTTTGCGTAGAAACTATCCAAGGATGATCCATCGATAAACTAAAAATTTACTGATTGGATCATCATCGAGTAGAGTTGTTCAGCCAATCGACTGGAGCCTTGCTATCGATCGGAGGGCTTCGCTGATCTCTTGCCCCCAAAAAATCGATCAGAGGGTTTTTATGTTCTTTCCGATCAGGGATCTACACAGATCACAAAAAGAGAGACGGAGGGTTAACGGAGAGCTCCAGACGAGGGGTCTGGGGATCCCGCTCTGACGCTTAAGTCAATTCTGATTGTACGGAAGTTTTAGAATAGTAAGTAAGAGAGTTTTGAGAGTAAGAAAGAATCTCCTCTTTGTAGTAGCTCCTGTCGCCTTATATATCTCTTTGAGGTGTGCACGATCGGCATTAATGATGCGTCCTGTTGAGACATGAGTGAGCATGTTCTGGCTCAAAAGTATCGTCGTTCCCCGTATTTCAGTGGAGTGCCTAGGGTACAGTTGAGGGTGTTCTGGTCATATCGTCGAGGGATGTCGTGGCCGTACTGGTGAGGGGTGCTTTGGTCGTACAAGCGACGCCAGAGTTATCCTTCATAGTTATGCCGGAGATCGGAATCCCTGATGAGATTACCTTTATACCTGACTGGGGGGTTCAAAGAGTGTCTCCGATCGGTTAGAATTGTTGGTGCAGTTTGCACTAATAGTCTAACCCTAAGTGTTGATGAATGACAAATAGGTTAAAGTTAGACTTTCTTCGTTCTTCTCTTTTCTGTTTATTTTAATTCCGCTGCGTAAACTCTGAGATTTCCGAAACGATTTCAATTTCGTAATTCACCCCCCCTCTTACGATCCCAACAAGTGGTATCAGAGCCTAGTTGGCTCTGAATTGGTGAAACTACCAATCAGGCAAGGGGTGAATAATTTAATATCTTTTTCAAAAATTCTTCTTATCGTTTTCAAAACTTTTTTTTCAAACTGGTACAATTGCCTTTTTGGACAATTCTTTTTAGTACACTTTATTAATCTTGAATTGGTGCAACACCAATCAAGAAGTTTTTTTTCCCACACTGCTAAATCCAAGACCAAGTCTTGGGACATTTCTGTTTGTTTTTTTTGCAAAGTCGTCATCAATCAATGGCCCAAGGTGAAGGCTACAGTACTGCCCGTCCTCCACTTTTCAACGGAGACGATTTCCCGTATTGGAAAAGGAGGATGGAAGTATACCTAAAGACCGACATCGACCAGTGGTTTACCATCCGACGGGGATACAAGGCTCCAATCGACGATATAACGAAAGGACCACAGGACCCTGAAAAGTGGAACCCTGAAGAAAAGAA
>JBBUKS010327671.1:0-20284 GCA_038050645.1 Hedychium gardnerianum
TAAAACTTAGTTTAGATTTTATCTTTTTTTTAGGATTAATTTTCTTTTACTTTTTCTTTTTCTGTTACGACTTTTTTCTTATTTCTTAGACTATTTAAACAAGGGTTAGTACTCTTGTAAAAACATGTTAAGTTTAGATATTGAGTTTGATTTTGATTTGAATAAAATTTATTTTCGTTTAAACTTAGAGGCGACTCCTCTTTGTTGACGAATCTACTTCTTCCTACGCTTTCTCTGCAATCTTTTTTCAAACGTCGCACTCGGAGATTTTCTCCCCTGCGCCAAGTCTTTAGAGAAATTTTTGTTTTTGAGTTCTAAAAATTGTTCCAAGTCGTTCGAGATTTAATGATGAATGTCTTGTTGCTATTCTAGAAGGTCGGTTGATTTTTTTCCCCTCCAATTCATTTAAAATGCTATAATTAGTATGTTCATGAAGAGTTCATTGTGAGTTTTTTTTAAAGTTTCGAACGTTGGACTACAATATATGTGTACTATATGTATGCTCATTTATGAGTGAATTGAGAATGGTGCTCTTGTTTCATGAAACTCAAGAAGGTACAATTTGATCTTTTAGGTAGAAGTTGAATTTTGGTGTCTATTCTCTCCCCTTTGTATATTGTAAGAATGCTTCTCCCGTTTCTTTTAGTGATAAGGTATGCTTGTTTATCCCACTTGAAGATGTTGTCAATGTATTTGTATTCTCTCCACTGCCACCACAAACCCAAAAAAGTACTTGCTTCTTTATCTTCTATCTAGTTAACTTAATCCTTGGTTTATAATTCCTTTTCGAATGATCCCATTCTTCATTTCATCATTCTTTGAAGGTTGAAGGGTGGATTTTAATTTCCTTTTTTCTCTATATGATGTGAGAAGCCTCTTCTTGTTTCTTGAATTCTAAATGGTATATGATTTATATCTCTTTCCACCATTCTTGCCCTATAAATTCTCCTCTCCTCCATGTGTTTACTCTCTTAAAACGTAAGAAGCTTTGATTCTACTTGACCATAAACAACATGACTAGGACAAGCTCCAGTTTGTTCACATGAATTGATCAACATCATGATAGTATTGTTAATTACCTTTTCATTGAATAGAGTGATATAATTTGGTTCTTATTTGCTATTGACTAAATTAGGTGAAGCTCCAGTTTGTATTTGTCGAACTCTTCCTTTCCTTATTCCCTTCCTCTCCACAAGTAGACATGCTCTTAGCGAAGAAGGAATGATTTGTGGGTTTTATAACTGTTTGTGTAGAGAAAAGGGGGAAAAAATGGCTTGTAGCCATTACCCAGTTGTTGGGTCATAGTGCTTCTCCTTAGAAAACTATAAAATTTCTAACTCCATCTGGCCTGTGCCATCAGTTTGGATAAGTATCTGAATGCAAGTACAATGTCTTATTTTTCTTTTCATTAGTCTGTAATTTTCTTATTTTCATTTTCATTTTTCATTTTTTGATATTGTTCTTACAACATTTATCTATCAAGTGATTTGTCATTTAAGTAACCTCAATACTTCATTGTTCATAAGATGGAAAACTTATTGGGCAAAAAATAGATGAAACTGCTGTAAACAGTGTCTTGGAGAAGTCTCTTGAGAACTATACCAAGTGGTGCAAGTATTTTCCCTTGAGCCAGTATGGAAGGACTATGCACTTTTTGTGTGACTATCTTCTTGCTATTATGTTTATATATTTTCCTTCACGAAGTTTGTTTTACTTATTTTTTGTTGAATTTTCTACATCATGGATAACCATAGCAGGGAAAAGAAGTTGTGTGTTAGTTTATTTCTTGATATGGGGAGAAGCTGCCAACATTAGGTTTCTTCTAGAGTGTTTGAGTTACATATTTCATTGTGCAAGTTGATGCAATCAATTACAAGTTATTCTTGTAAGAAATACAACTTCACTAGAAACAAAATTATTGTGTTGTCATGTTCAACTTATCTCTAGCAACTTAGTTTTAAGTTTGTCTCACGTTGGATGGAATACCATGTGTAAATTTTATTTTTGCTCCCGATACTTTTTAATTAGTTACCTTAGAAGATGTATAGCGTCTATTGTCGATCTTCCAGGTATAAAACCAAATTAATTTTCAGTCACCATGGTCTTCTTCCTTAATCTTTTTTCTAATTCTTTCCCAAAATTTCATAATATGACTCATTAGTTTAATGTCTCTATAGTTTGTATAATTTTATATGTCTCCCTTATTATTATATAAAGGAACTATAGTACTTATCCTTCATTAATCAGATATTTTTTTTGTTTTCAATATCATATTAAATAATTTTGTAAGTCATTCAACATCTTGTTTTCTTATGCACTTTCATACCTTTATCGAAAAATCATCTGGTACAACGGTTTTTCCATTGTGCATCTCATTTAAAACTTGTTATATTTCTGAATTTGAATTTTATGATAAAAATTTAAATTTTTATACTCATTTGTCCTACTTAAATTACCTAAATTAAGTTGTTCACCTAAACCTTCATTAAAAAGTTGATAAAAATACTTCTTCCATCACTCTTTTACTTCTCCATCATTTACTAGTACTCTATTGTATTCATCTTTAATATATTTTATTTGGATAGATCTCTTGTCTTTCTTTCTCTTATTTTAGCTATTTTATAATGTCTCTTTCCCCTCTTTTGTATCCAATTTTTGATATAACTGTTTAAAAATTTCATTCTTTATTTCATTCACTGTTTTTTTAGCCTCTTTCTTGATTATTATATATTTTTTTAGTTTTTATCATTCTTACAAATATATAATTTCTTATAAGCTATTCGTTTTTTCTTCACTTTCTCCTATACTTTTTCATTTCACCACCAAGATTCCTTACTTTGATATCATCTTATCTCATGTCATATTAGAGTCACCATATATTTTACCTAATGCTTGTACTCTTACCTTCTCCTTAATATGTTTTATTTCCCATCTTTTAACTTCCACCACTTAATTCTTGGAGTCGTGTATATTTTTTATTCTATTGATACTATGCTTGAGATGTATATCCAACACTACTAACCTATGTTGGATAGTTAAGATTTATCTAGGGATGATCTTGCAATCTTTACAAATCTTTCTATCACTCTCTTCCTAACCATAAGAAAGTCAATTTGTGATTTATTATTCACACTTTTAAACGTGACCAAATATTCTTCTCTTTTCTTAAAAAATGTATTAGCTAATAAAAAGTCATATCTATCATTTCAAACCCATAACCCCCATGCACCCTCTCATATTCCTTATTTTTCACTCCGACATGCTCATTTAGATCGTCTCCATCATTTCATTTGGCGGAATATTTTATAATACTTTATCTAGGTCATCCAAAACCTTGATTTGGTAGTTTCATCTAATTCTACTTGAGATGCATATATATACTAATTACATTCATAGTTTATTTCGCCATTACTATCTTGAGAGATATAATTTTATCCCTCTTTCTAACTACTCCTACAACTTCATCATTTAACAAACTATCCTACAACAATACTCACTCCATTTCTTGATTTACTCTTTCCTGTGTACCATAACTTAAAACTCGAGGTCTCTATATCTTTGTCTTCTCGTCTACCCATTTATTCTCTTATACACACAAAATATAAATTTTTCTTCTAATTATCGCATCTACTACCTCCATTGCTTTATCAGTAAAGGTTCCTATATTTCAAATCTTAGACTATTAGTTTTTCTATAATATTTGTTCTTATCGAACCTATGGTGTGAGAATTTTTAACACTATACACAAGTTCTCATGAAGATGTAGCGATCCTTGCCTATATGTTACAGTTGGACTCTGCAACGCGTTCCTTTCGGGGAACAACCTAGCATTAGCATTAGTTTAACACTGGTTGACAACTTAATGCAATCCTCCTCCTTCATCCGGGCTTGGGACCAGCCATGACTAGTTTGTCATGGGCAGAGTTTTTAGATTAATCAATCAAAGTCATAATATTATAGTTGATCAAATTTTATGAATTGTTCACATTGAGCTTATAAAAATTCAACAAGGAAATGCAGGGGATTTTTCCTCCAGTGAGAAGTGATCCTAAGAATCTTGGTCATCTGAATGGATCTCTATTAGTGCTTCTCAAGTTACCCTAGCGGCCGGTGGAAAATTTTTGTGGGACCAAGCTGATCATCTCAGGTTTGGTGTTACCTGCTTAATTATTTTTCAATAAGGGAATTTGTTGGAAGACATCATTTACATTTACTCAACCTAGGGTTCATCATTTAACATTCTTATTCATTTCATGTTAATCTACTTTCATGTTCTCATCCCTTCTTAAACCCCAATAACATATCATCACTATTACAGGCAATTCAACGGATCAAAATTTTAAATCTCAAAACATTTAAAACACCATCAACCTATATTTACCATTCTCGATCACAAACACTATCATTTTAAAATTCCATAAATTTTGGGAATGCAAATTTTGATACAACGGGATACTGGACTAAATAACGTCCCCCAAGTGAATGGTAAAGCATTCATGTGTTTTATCATTGCATTGGACCTAGAAGAGAAGAAATGTAGTATCAAATTATTAAAAAGTAATAAGTAATATACAAAATAGAAGTTATTAGGAATTTTAATTTTCTTGGTTATTTTTATTGGTTTCATGCTTCTTAGAAATTTTGACACTGAAGCTTGCACAAGTGAGAGCCCTGTTTAAAAGAATTATGATAAAATAGTTTTCTCACCTACGAATATACATTTTTCCAGGACACAGTAAAATGTCATTAGTGACAACAACAAAATGCAAGTCCAAAATGTTGTTGCAATCAGACTAGCATGGTCAAGATTGGCCAAGTAATTCGGGACCAAATTAATAAGAAGTACTGACAAGTCAAGACTGACCTAGACAAGGAAAATATCTAGTCAGATTAAGATTGATCGTATGACTAGCAAAGGAAAAAGTCTAAATAAATCAAGGTTGACCGAATGTTTGGCAAATGGAAAGGTTCAAGCATATCAAGGTTGATCGGATGTTTGGCAAAGGAAAAGTTAAGGCAGGTCAAGGTTGACCAGATGTCTAGCAAAGGGAAAATCAAGGTTGACCGAATGTCTGGCAAAGAAAAAGTCCAAGCACGTCAAAGATGATCGGATGTCAGGGAAGGGGAAAGCTCAAGCAGTCAAGGATGACCAGATTGATTGATAAAGAAAAAACCCTAGGGGCAGTGAGAAGTCTTGGAGTGAACTATGAGTGACCAGTAGGTTCAAAACATGAACCGAAGTACTGTATTGCTAACACTGTTTTGCATTACTACTTTTATCTATTGTGCTAATTTTGTTTTGCAAAATTCAAGGTTAGAGAAGGAGATTAAGAAGATGATACAGTATTCAATGTGAGACGTAAAATTCAACTATTTTGGATTCAACTAACAAATTGAAATTCAATATAGGAGTTCGAGACCCAATTGATCCTGTAACAAGTTTCGAGATTCAAAAACAAGATTCGAATGCGTGATTGGTGGAGATTCACAAAAGATATTTAAAGACTCAATGATCCTATATAGAATCAAGATTTTAGTTAAAAAGATTCAACAGAGAGATTTCACTTTGAATTAGAACACGATTCATGATCGATTAACGACATTCGAGGTTGAGTTCGGACTCTACCTTCAAGATTCAAGGATTAGGAGCCATGAAGAACATTGGAGACACAAATTTGAGGTTTAAGATCGAAATTAAGGATTCTAAAACTCAAGATTCGACAACTATACTAAGTTTTTCAGAGGCTTAATACTGAAAATGAAATTTAAACTCGGCCTTTAACTATCAAAATTCGACATTCAAGGGCCTTTAACTCCGAGATTAAAAAAATCAAAATTCAAGGTTAGAGAATGAGATTCTTGAAAATTAAAAAGGTAATATAGTCTTAAACCTACGATGTTTAATCTTGATACTGGAGATCAAAGATTCAACTATTTTGGATTTAACTAGCAAATTTAAATTTGTTATAGGTAGGAGGTTTCGAGGTTCAAAAACAAGATTCAAATGCGTGATGGTGGTCGAGATTTAATAGAAATCTTTGAATTCGAGCGTGAAGTTCAAAATTAAAGAGTCACAAAGAGATTTCAATACTTAATGATACTATATAGATTCGTGATTTCAGTTGAAAGCACTAGATTCAAGAAGATTCAACAGAGAGATTCTGAAACACAATTCATGATGTAACAACATTCGAGGTTGAGTCTGGATCTTTACCTTCAAGATTCAAGGATTAGGAGTCATGAACAACATTTGTGACACAAATTCAAGGTCGAATATCGAAATTATGGACTCTAAAACTCAAGAATCGACAACGATACTAAGTTTTTCAGAGGCTAAATACTGAAATTGAGATTTAAAATCAGCCTTAACTATATGGAAATTCAACAGTCAAGTCAAAACCAATTGCAAAAGGTAAAACACTCGTCAATAGAGATAAGATTCGAGATTAAAAAATAAAAAATTTAAGGTTAGAGAAGGAGATTCTTCAAGATTAAAAAGGTGATACAATATTCAACCAACGATGTTTAATCTTGATATTGAAGATTGAAGATTCAACTATTTTGAATACTATTTTGAATTCAACTGGCAAATTTAAATTCGTTATAGGAGTTTGAGACCCAATTGATCCTATTACAAGTTTTGAAATTCAAAAACAAGATTTAAATGTGTTAGTGGTGGTCGAGATCGAGAAATAAGTTTCTATATTCAATAGGAATCTTTGAATTCGAGCGTGAAGTTCATAATTAAAGAGTCACAAAGAGATTTCAAGACTCAATGTTCCTTTATAGATTCAAGATTTAAGTTGAAAGCTCTGGATTCAAGAAGATTCAACAGAGAGGTTTTAGTTTTAATCGATGATTGAGATTCACATGATTCATGATCGATTAACAACATTTGAGGTTGACCCCGGAGTCTACCTTTGAGATTCAAGGATTAGGACTCATCAACAACATTTGAGACACAATTCACGATCGAAGATTGAAATTAACAACTCCAAAACTCTAGATTCACGATACTGCCTTAACTATCAAAATTTAACATTCAAGTCAAAACTAATTGCAAAAGGTAGTAGCGATGTTTAATTCAAGGTTAGAAAAGGAGATTCTTCAAGATTAAGAAGGTGATACAGTATTTAACCAGCGATATTTAATCCTGATATTGAAGATTCAACTATTTTGAATTCAACTAGCAAATTTAAATTCGTTATAGGAGTTCGAGACCCAATTGATCCAACAAGTTTCGAGATTCAAATGCGTGATTGGTGGTCGAGATCGAGAAATAAGTTTCAATATTCAATAGGAATCTTTGAATTCGAGCATGAAGTTCATAATTAAAGAGTCACAAAGAGATTTCAAGACTCAATGTTCCTTCATAGATTCTAGATTTAAGTTGAAAGCTCTAGATTCAAGAAGATTCAACAGAGAGGTTTCAGTTTTAATCTAAGATTGAGATTCAAGAACATGATTCCTGATTGATTAACAACATTCGAGGTTGAGTTCAGAGTCTACATTTGAGATTCAAGGATTATGAGTCATCAACAATATTCAAGACACAAATTTGCGGTTGAATATCGAAATTAACAACTCCAAATTCACAGAAGATTCTCGATACTTTGTTTTTCAGAGCCTAAATATCGAAATTTGGCATTCAAGTCAAAACTAATTGCAAAAGGTAGAACACTCGTCAATGGGGATAGGATTTGAGATTAAAAAGTCAAAAATTCAAGGTTAGAGAAGAAGATTCTTCAAGATTAAGATGGTGATATAGTATTCAACCAACGACATTTAATTTCGATATTGGAGATCAAAGATTCAATGATTTTGAATTCAACTAACAAAATTAAATTCGATATAAGAGTTCGAGACCCAATTGATCCTGTAACAAGTATTGAGATTCAAAAACAAGATTCAAATGCATGATTGGTGGTCGAGATAGGGAAACAAGTTTCAATATTCAATAGGAATCTTTGAATTCGAGCATGAAATTCATAATTAAAGAGTCACAAAGAGATTTCAAGATTCAATGATCCTTTTATTCAAGATTTAAGTTGAAAGCTCTGGATTCAAGAAGATTCAACAGAGAGGTTTCAGTTTAAATCGACGATCGAGATTTAGGAACACGATTCATGATCGATTAACAACATTCGAGGTTGAGTTCAGAGTAGACACCTTCAAGATTGGATTAGGAGTCATGAACAATGTTTGAGACACAAATTCGTGGTCGAAGATCAAAATTAACAACTCCAAAACTCTAGATTCGACAATGATACTTAGTTTTTCAGAGCCTAAATACTGAAATCGAGATGTAAACTCAAGATTAACTATCGAAATTTGACATTCAAGTCAAAAATAATTGCAAAAGGTATAAGACTTGTTGATAGGGATAGGATTCGAGATTAAAAAAAAAAAATCAAAATTCAAGGTTGGAGATAGAAGATTTAACTAGCAAATTTAAATTTGTTATAGGAGTTCGAAACCCAATTGATCGAGTAGGAAGTTTCAAGATTCATTAGGAATCTTCGAATTCATGCATCAAGTTCAAATTAAAGAGTCACAAAAGAGCCAAAATCCTATATTGAATCAAGATTTCAGTTGAAAGCTCTGGATTCTAGAAGATTCAACGGAGGTTTAAGTTTAGATCGAATATCAAGATTCAAGAACACGATTCATGATCCAATATCAACATACGAGGTTGAGTTTGATACTCTACCTTCAAGATTCAAGGATTAAGAGTCATGAACAACGTTCGAGACACAAATTCGATGTCAAAAATCAAAATTAACGACACCAAAACTCAAGATTCGACAATGATACTCAATTTTTCAAAGGCTGAATATTGAAATTGAGATTTGCACTCGGCCTTAATTATCAAAATTCGACAATCAAGATTGAAACTAATGGCAAGAGGTACAAGAGGGAGTTTTCAAAATGTGACCTTTAATCCCAATATCGGGCATCGAAAATTTAACTATTTTTTATTTTACTAGCAAATTTATCCAATAGGAAGTTTCAAATGCGTGATTGGTGGTCGAGATCGAGAAACAAGTTTCGAGATTCAATAAGAATCTTTGAATTCGAGCGTGAAGTTCAAAATTATAAAGTCACAAAAGAGATTCAAGACTCAAAGACCAAATAGAATAGAAATTTTAGTTGAAAGCTCTGGATTCAAGAAGATTAATAGAGAAAGTCCACAAGTTTTCAAAAACCATATTGAAAACCAATGTGACAATCTAGATCTGAACATTTAGGCATGCCCATTTCAAAGAAAGTCTACAAGTTTTCAGCAACCACACTAATTCAACATTACAGTATAAGATTGAAACAAAAAATCTTTCAGATATATAAAACTAGTTCAATAAGGTAGGCTGAGTTTTTTCATCTCTAAAATAAGGGAAATTGAGTGCAGATTCGAAAAACTACTTCACATATATCAAGCAAATTGTTATCTTCAAGAAAAATAAACTCCCAAATTACAAGAGGGCAATAGTCACCAGACCAAAAATCAATGATTGATAGACCAACGCATCAAGAAAACAACTCCATGCAAGCATCCACTGCAAGATTGCAATCACAAGAGTAAGATAATCATATACACCTCATTTGCATTGTATTTCAAATTTAAAGTTGAATTAATCAATATCTAAAAAGTCATCTAAGATCTCTAAAGGAGTTAAGATGTAAATAAAAAGAAATTAAGAAAACAAATACTATTATAAAATCAAACAAAATTGCAAGTGAACTTCTATTGATGAGAAAAGGTACGTAATATCTCAAAATACAAAACACTTTATAAAAGTAACTTTACATAAATAAAAAATGGAAAAGTATAGATATAAGAAAGCATGTATCTCTATTTAATGACTCTCATGAAAAAAACCTTATTGATGCACACAGACAAGAGTCAATACAGCTTCATAATTCTTGCTACGTCTAAAGCAGATTCCAGTCCTCCTAACACAGAAAACCTGACTTTATTGACAAAAAAAATAAATTAGACACTAAGAAATAAGACAATGCCAATTTGAACACAAATTAGATTCTGGTCCCATATTGCAGAGAACACACATCTAGAAATCAATGTGACAAAATCCAGATTTGAACATTTAGGTATGCCAATTTCAGAATCATAATACAAGTTTTCATAAATCACATTGATTTATCAATTTTGGTAGAACATTGAAAATATAACTCAACTAGTTCAATAGAGTTGGTTGAGTTTATTGCCAATAAAAAAAATTTCAACTCCAAGAAAAATGGAAATCGAGTGCAAAATCAAAAAACTACGACATCACATATATCAAAAAAATTGTTACCTGAAACATGCATTCATAAATTAGAAAAGTCAATAGTCAACAGGATAAAAAAAAATGAATGACAGCGTTTAAAGCTCCCAACGCAGCAAGAAAACAACTCGATGCATGCATCCAGTGCAAGACTACAATCACAAAGACAATTAGATATTAATGGAATCAAAGAAAGAGAACAAGCTAACGATATGGATCAAGCTAAGCTATGGAAGAAAAGGAACAATCCACTAATGATGATCCATTATGCATCAATGGAGGCCCAATTCAAGGGCTAAGGCTAAAAGGATGAAGGAACCACTTAATGTGCTAATTGAAGATGTAAAGGTCAAAGCTACAATTGAAGAAAGTTTGACCGGGATCAAGTCATGTCACTTAGTCAACCTAATTCAAGCCTTAGATAGACTTAATTAGCCACTTAAGTCTCATGTCTATGTAGTAGGGATATGTTTGATATGTTGGCTCAATTTATGCTCCATTTCTACCCTTAGGTTGTAATGATGTCATAAGATCAAAATGTTTAAGTAGTCTACATATGCCTTTACAAAATGGGCTTCCTTTTGGCCTTTTAGGGTAAAAGTCATCCTATAATAAAGGGGGTGGCGGCTCCAAAGGACTCATGTTACCATTGTGGTAAAATGGAACATTGGAGAAGAAACTGCAAGATTTATCTTGAACCTATGAAAAAGAAGAAGACATCCAATACCCCATCTCTTTAATGTATCTTCATTATTGAATGTCATACTATTTTATTCAAACACTTGGGTTTTGAATACCGGGTGTGCCTCACATATGTATAATGATATACATGGGCTAAAGAATAGTAGATAACTAGTCAAGCGAGAATTAAATTTGTGAGTTGGCAATGGAGCAAAAGTTGCAGCTATAGCCATAGTAGTTATTTGTTGAAACTCCCTAGTGGACTAGTTTTGGAATTGAATAATTATTATTATGTTCGTTCATTAATAAAGAATATTGTTTCTATTTTTTGTTTAAATAGAGAAGGTTTTCATTTAACTTTTAGTAACAATTGTTGTTACATTACATTAAATGGTGTTCTTTATGCGACCAGAACGTTATGCAATGATATCTACGCACTAGATATATCCAACGACATATTCATTATAAACGAGCAACAAACATGCTCAAAGAGACGATCAATTAACCTCTTACATGTGACATTGTCGCCTTGGTCATATAAGTAAGAAGTGCATGATCAAATTGCAAAAGACCGACATTTTGGAATCTTTTGAATTAGATTCATTTGATACATGTGTTTCATGCTTAAAAGGCAAGGACCAACTTATCTTTTAAGGGAAAAGGTGAACGAGAGAATGATGTTTTGGACCTTATACATACCAATGTATGTGGACCCATGTCAACTCATGCATGAGGAGGTTATAATTACTTCATTACCTTTATCGATGATCACTCACGATTTGGGAATGTATATCTTTTGAGATACAAGTTTAAAACTTTTGAAAATTTCAAAGAATTTAGACATGAAGTAGAGAAACAACTTGGCAAAAATATTAAAATACTTTGATCAGATTGAGATGGTGAATACTTAAGCCAAGAGTTTTTGGATTATCTCAAGGACAAAGGAATATTGTCTCAATGGACTCTGTCAAAAACACCACAACACAATGGTGTATCAAAGAGGTGAAATCAAACCTTGTTACACATGGTTAGGTACGTTAATAATGATTCATGCAGATCTTCCCAAATCCTTTTGGGGTCACACACTCAAGACAACTATTTACTTGTTAAATAAGGTCCCAACTAAGGCAGTCTCAACTACTCCATATGAGATATGAAATAGTAAGAAACCTCATTTGTCTTATTTGAAGACATGGGATTGTCCTGCTTATGTAAAGAGGACTGTATCAGATAAGCTAGATGTTAAGTCTGATAAGTATCTATTTTATTAGTTATCCTAAGGAAACTAAGGGTTACTAATTCTATCATCCCTTGGAACAAAAGGTGTTTGTTTCAAGAAATGTTGTGTTCCTGGAGAAAGAGTTTCTCTTATAGGAAAATAATGGGAGTGAGGTTGAACTTAGGATAGTTCAAAAGACTCCAATAGACACCGAAGAGATGTCTAATCAAGAACCATAGCTAATTACTTATAATGATGAGGTAATGGCTGAACCTGTTAATACACCACCTCTTCGTAGATCTGGTAGGACACGGTAAATTCCCAAGAGATATGGATTTCTCATAAGTGAATTGAGACGTGTTACTCATTGGAGATGAGGAGCCTACTAGTTATGAAAAAGTTCAGAAAGAGATTCATCATTAAAAGACATGAAGTTGGAAATATATTTCATGTATAAAAATCAAGTTTGGAACTTGGTGGACCCATCCGAAGGTATAACTCCTATTGGGTGCAAGTGGGTTTTCATGAAGAAGACCGACATGGATGGTAATTTGATTACCTACAAAGCAAGATTGATGACGAAAGACAGTCGTAAAAAATATGGTATTGACTATGATGAGACTTTCTTACTAGTAGCAATACTTAAATTCATTCGGATACTCTGCCATAAAGGCTCATTATGATTATAAGATATGACAGATGGATGTGAAAATAACTTTCCTAAATGCAAATATGTCTGAAGATGTGTATATGATACAACCTGAGGGTTTCATATCTATTGACAAAAATAAAGTATGCAAGCTTCGACGGTCAATTTATGGACTAAAGCAAGCATCCAGGAGTTGGATCATTCATTTTGATGAGGTAATCAAAGAATTTGATTTCTCACAAAATTCAGATGAACCTTGTGTGTACATGAAGGTTAGTGGAAGTGCGGTCATGTTTCTATTATTATATGTTGATGAGATATTGCTCATAGGAAACAATGTGCCTTTCTATAGTCAATTAAAGTTTGATTGCACAAAACATTCTGCATAAAAGACATGGGAGAAACAACCTATATTCTTGGGATTAAGATCTATAGAGATAGATTGAAACAATTGCTTGGTCTTTCGCAGTCTACATACATAAATAAAGTGCTAAAATGGTTTAGCATGGACAAATCCAAGAAAGGTTTTCTTCCCATGAGACATGAGATTCACCTTTCAAAATATATGTGCCCGAGCACACAAGACGAGAGAATTCGCATGAGTCAGATCTCATATGCATGAGCTATAGGATCAATCATGTGTGTATGGGGGGGGGGTATGGGCATGGCAGGTTAGACTCACAGACTCCCCGTTGATCAAGAAAATACTGCACATCAGAGATAGCATCTTGGCATCTATAGGTAGTCTAGAGGTTGCGAGTTAGACACTTACTGCTTGGTTTAGTCAGAGGAAAGGGGGGGTCCAGAGGGCTTATGACCACTTTAGAAATGTGAAGCCCAGGAAGCCATGGATAAAGATTGTTTGGCAGAAGGACCTTCAGCCGAGTCATGCATTTACAGTTTGGCTGCTAGTACATGGACGTCTCCCTGCACGAGCCTGATAGGAGTACTTGATGGACAAGTAGTGCACTTTCTGCAGGCTACAAATGCATGATCATGTATTTTTCATATATGGTCCCATTTACCAACTATGTGGGAGGGTACGAGCATGGCTACAAATGAGGCCTGAGAAGATCACATACAAGCGTATGCTGAGGACCTTCAAACACCAGTACTATGGCTGATCCACCTTGACCAAGGCATGATACCTAGCCATGTCGGCACTAGTGCACCATGTTTGGAGGGCAAGGAACAACAACATGTTTGAGTGACTCAGATTGGATGTAGATCAGATCTTTAGGAAGGTACAGACCCACGTCTACAGATCGTTGGAGGTATTTTCAAATCAGCTACTCAGGTAGAGATGACACCTTAGGGGCATGCAGGTTTTTGGTTACTGCCCCAGTTTTGCATTTGTTGTGTCATCCACACTTACATGCATTTACTACACATCCCCACGCATATAGTTTGGGTAGGATGGTGAGGGTGTGCATACTAGGCATTTTAGTTAGTGTCATGGGCGTGAGCTGCATTTTGTTGCCATGAGCTACATTTTGATACTATCACCATACATTTTGGAGTTGATAGAAAGCATGCATATAGATAGCCTATGATAGACCCCTACATGACATTGACATGTAGACGTAGTATAGGAGCCCATTTTGGGCATTTTGTTGCTCCACCCATATACACCTATAGTTACACATTGTATAGAACTGTGGCCTACTTGGTACTAATATACTATCAGATCAAGTAACGTCATGGTCAAAAAAAAAATCTAAGTACCTAATCTAAAGCCTCCAAGGATATGTAGCCATATGGACCTTACTTGTTCCGTAGCTGACATGAGGAGCATCACCTCCGATGGAGCTAGGAGACACCTTCGGCATGAGGAGCATCACCATCAACGGAGCTAGGAGACGCAGAGCCACATAGAGCCAGAGCTATAGAGCCACTTATATGCTTGGGATGCACATCGAGTGGGAGAGTGAGAGGAGAGATCATTTGTGAGAGTGAGGGATGAGAGGATTTCCATTGAGGTGAGTGAGAGGAGAGATCATTCATGAGAGTGAGAGGATTTTCATAAGAGCGCCCCTCCTAGACATGTGAGTATGTACATCTTGAGAGAGGGGAGGGGGGTGAGTATATAGGTGAATATATCAACCTTAATGATCTATTTAGTCCACAACAAACGACTCGCGATAAAGATGTGTCAAATCCATTTACAGTTGAGGCTTTTCTTAAAAGCCTATGAGGGTGAATAGATCCACTAGAATGACCTATCTAGTCCATAGCAAATGGCTCGTGGTAAAGACATTGCAAATCCATTAACACTTGGGCACTTGCCAAAAGTGTGTGTAGGGGGGGGGGAGAGGACATGAGTACTCTCTTCAGATGAGCCAACCAGATGAGCAGTGAGGAGAGCACTCACGGACATTGATAGAGCCTAGGTGGCAGGTAGCATGATTGCACGGCATGTGATTGGTGGCATGACACATAGCCTACCGTCACCTTTGGATGGAGGATATGACAGTGAGATTGTTAGGCGCTGATGACATGGATGCTACTGTTAGGCGCGGATGACATGGATGCAAGGTGGCATGGAGCCGCCTATGATGGAGACCTAGAGATCGGTCGATGCTTGATCTCCTGCGGTTTGGGCGAAAGATACGTTATCGACCGGGGTTAATTGATTATTGGATGAGAGAGTTGGTTGTATGCATGAGTTTGTAGGTATGAGAGTGGTGGTACCTATTGTGAGCACGTGTACACCATGCCTTAGGTTCCCTCACAGATCTGACACTTCGTCAGACATAACATGTGTAGGAATCTTTGGTTTTTTTTTGTATGTCAGTGTTTTCCTTTGATGATATATATTTTACCTTTCATAAAAAAAATCATGTATGTTATGTTATGTACTAGGTCTGATGTATTATACGCTCTGAGTGTCATGAGCAAATATATCCAGGAATAGATCATTGGGTGGCTGTCAAGGTAATCCTTAAGTACTTAAGAAAAACTAAGGATTTATTCTTGGTATAAAAAAAAGGTGATATAGTTATACGTGGGTATACTGATATAGCTTCCAGACAGACAAGGATGAATCCAAGTCTCAGTCTGGATACATATTCACCTTAAATGAAGGCGCAATAAGTTGAAAAAACTCCAAATAAGAAACCGTTGCTGATTCTACCATTGAGGCGGAATACATTGCAGCTTCTAAAGTAGTAAAGGAAGCGGTTTTGATCAAGAAGTTCATCACTAAACTTGGAGTAGTCCCGAGCATTGTTGAAGCATTACTAGTTTACTGCGATAATAATGGGACCATTGTTCAGGCCAAGGAACCAAGGTCTCATCAATGATCTAAACATGTGCTTCGCCACTATCACTTGATCAAGGAGATCATAAGTAGGAAAAAAATACAAATTGAAAAAATTTCCACCGAAAGGAATCTTGCAAATCCTTTGACAAAGCCTCTACCACAAAATAAGTTCGAGAGACATGTAGAAGTTTGTGATATTAGATACCAAGGTGATTGACATTAGGTCAAGTGGGAGTATATTATATTTGAGAGGTGTCCAAAGGCAATTACCTTAAACATTGTCTTATTTATTTGATAAATAAAAATTTAATTTTTGAGTGTATATTCTACATGTTTAGATCTTAAACTCAATTAATGAAGTTCACAATGCAATGCATAGCATGAGAGAAATTTTGATTGAATCACAGTTAATGGATATCTCATCATGTGTAATTATGTATATATTGAAATCTCCCTAATCGATGAATTAATTATACTGGACATCATCGATTCTTTAAGACTAGCATATGTTATACTTCTTAGTTTATCCAAGCAGCATCGTTGGCTGGAAACATTAAGATGTTGAGAGTTAACATATGGATGATAGTTAAGGGTAACTAGTTCATCGGATGTGACCTACTATAAGACTTCATGTGGTTCTTTTTATGTTGATGAAGATCTCATTGCGGCTTGAGTGAAAGTTTCCTTCGACTTGAGGTATTCAAGTCACCTTGGTCAGGAAGGCTTATATTTTGACATCTTATCAGGATATGCCCAAAGGTGTTTAGATAGCCCACAGAGGATTTATCACTCTTTTTATATGGAGACATATACCTTATGACCTCTTGTCGGGATATGACTCGTAAGTGTTGGATCGGGTAGACCAGCTAGAAGGGGATGAATAGCTTGCAAATCAAAATTAACACTTTTCTTGCTACCTGAACTTAGCAAGGACATACACATTAATTAACAAAAAAATAAATGAATTAAGAAAGAAAGGGGCACAAAAATTTACTTGGTTATAACCTGGGTGATTGTTAATCCAAGACAGTAAAAAGCCTCACTAAACATCTCCTTCTTCGACAACAAGTTGGAGGTGGAGAAATCCCTTACACCGTAAATGCACAAACATTAAAAATGAGTAAGAAAATGAAGTACAAAGTGTGTTATCACTAAACGGTGAATAAGAACTCTATTTATAGAGTTCTGGTTGAAATGATCATTTGCTGACGTGACACCATCCGAGGCACCTCGAATGTATTGAGGGTGCCTCCAACAGGGCAATCTCTATCCTTGTCGCAACGGTTCCCTACCGATATGGCGGATTAGGGGCGCATCTGAGGCGCCTCCAACGACTGACGTGGCCTCCGCTCCGCAACAACTTTCTGGGTGGTTGAGGCGCCTCCAATGCATCTGAGGCACCTCTAGTGGTTGACGTTCGAGGCGTCTCAAGCTCCTCGAATGGTCAATTTCAATATAGCAGCTAGAGGAGGAATCTGACTTGTGTTTCATCAGATATACATAGTCATATCTACTGAAATCATCAGTAAAAGTAATAAATTACAAAACCAACTTGGCAAAAGTATTAAGATACTTCAATCAGATCGAGGTGGTGAGTACCTAAGCTAAGAGTTTCATGATCATGTGGTTGAGTTTGGGATACTATCCCAACTCACTCCGGCTAGCACACCACAATGGAATGGTGTATCAAAACGGAGAAATAATCGTACTTTATTAAATATTGTACGATCAATGATGAGTCAGGCAGATCTTCCTTCTTCTTTCTGGGGACATGCTCTAGAGACAGCTGCATTCACCCTTAACCGCGTTCCATCTAAGGCAGTCACAAATATATCATATACGATATGGACTGGGAAGAGTCCCAAAATATCTTTCATAAAGATTTAGGGTTGTGAGGCTTATGTTCGACGTCAAGTCTTAGAAAAACTAGGACCCAACTCAGATAAGTATTATTTTGTAGGATATCTCAAGGAGACAAAGGGATATTACTTTTATAATCTCACATAAGGCAAAGTGTTTGTCACCAAAAATGGTATTTTTCTAGAAAGAGAATTTATTTTTAGTAGAATTTATGGGAGAAAGTAGATTTTGAAGAAATTTGAGATACATATATTAGTACTAAAGCCTTGATGGAAATTGAACAGGTACCACAAAGTGTTGTGGATCATGAATATGTTGCACCACAAGATACTGTGGGGCAGCAACCTATTCAGATAGCACAAGCTCTATGCAGATCTGATAGGATATGTCATCAATCTGAGAGATATTCATTTCTCTTGACTAACCATGATGATATAATTCTTATTGATCTGAACGAGCCTACATCCTATCAGGAAGCTGTGATGAGCCCAGATTCTAAGAAATGGCTAGAGGCCGAGGTCCGAAATAGAATCCATGTATGCTAACCAAGTATGGACTTTGGTTGACCCATCTGAAGGGATCAAACTCATTGAGTGTAAATGAGTTTCAAGAAGAAAACTAACATGGATGGTCATCTGTATACTTATAAAGGGCGATTGATAGCTAAAGGATTCAAGCAAATTCATGATATAAACTATGATGAAATATTTTCACCAGTTGCAATGCTTAAGTTTATTTAGATCTTGCTTGCTATTGCAGTTTACTATGATTATGAGATCTGACAGATGGATGTCAAAACTGCATTCCTTAATGAAAATATATTCGAGGATGTGAACATGACACAACATGAGGGTTTTGTGGATCCAAAGGATGCTTTGAAGGTATGTAAGTTGCAAAGGTCCATTTATGGATAAAAGCAAGCTTCTAGAACATAGAATCTTTGATTTGATGATGCGATCAAAGAGTTTGGTTTCATGAAGAATGAAAATGAACCTTCTATTTACAAAAGGGTTAGTGGGAACATCATATTTTTTCTGATCTTGTATGTAGATGACATACTTCTCATTAGAAATGATATCCCTATCCTATAGTTTATAAAGATTTGTGATGTGCGTAGATTATATATTCTTTTATGCATTGTTTGATACATATCTACTTGTATTTCATGAGCATTATTTACACATATTGCATCTTATTTCATTATTCTGGTATAATTCTACTCTTTTAGTTTGGAGAACTGCTCTTTGTGTGTTTTTATTGATAGGATGCATTTTAGAGTAAAACGGAGCTCGAATGGAGAGCTGAACAGAAAGTAGAGGAGGAAGCAGAGCAGCCAAGGCCAAAGCCACGGTCGTGCCTCTCAAGAACGGTCATACCTCATCTCAAGCAGAGCCAAGGCCATGGTCATGCCATCAAGGCATGATCGTGCCTCAACACAAGAAGAAATTAAGGCCACAATCGTGTCTCCCAGGCACGGCCGTGTCTAGCCTGCCATGCCTTCTCAAACAGGGGTCGTGCCTCAGGCACGGTTGTGCCTTGCTTCCAAACAATCCTCAACACGCGGTCGTGTCTCCCAGACATGGTCTTACCTCACCTTCACATGGGTCGTGCCTCCCATGCATGATCGTGTCTCATCCCTAGACTCAAGTCGTGCCTTCCAAGTATGGTCGTGTGGAGAAAAGTAAGGCCCATGCCCTAACACTATAAGAGGGGATTTTTGACCCCCTTTTGGAGAATCTTTGATTTGGGATTCAGCCCTTCTTCATGGGGAAGGGTTCTCCCTTTAGGGGGGAAACCCTAGAGCTTCCATCTTCATCCTCCTCGACAATCCATCCACATCCGGAGTAAGGAAACATCTCAAAGACAACGGCAACGCCTCGATAAGCATTTTTTCTCCTTCTCCATTCTCAGATTTGGGATGTAAGCATGCTATTATTCTTGTCTTCGATTTGTATTCCTTTTGCTATGGAATAATCTCCCCATTTCTAGGGTTAGGGAGTAATTATGATGTGTAATTGATGTATGAACTATGTATATGTCAATTTTCTTATGTCTATGAGATGTTTACTTCTTGCTCTATGTGTGTTGTATATTGTACAAGTTTGACGAAATATGTATGTAAGTAATGCATGTAGATGTAAGGGATTTTCCTCTATGTTAAGGTTGCTACTAGACTACTTAATCGGGAGATCCTTGGTGACAAAGGATACTCATTCAACCAAACTATTATGCCCTTACTGACAAAGGGAATCGACATTTACCCACTTTTTAGAGTTAAAATACCTTGACATAGGGACAACCTTTGCTACATAGGAGTAAGTATGGAGAAT
>JBBUKS010327889.1:8545-20282 GCA_038050645.1 Hedychium gardnerianum
CATCATCAAAAAATTATTCATTCTTGATTTCCAATACTCGAAGCTTATCATCCCGAAAGGTGGAGGTACTCGAATGTCGTATCTAAATCCATCTTGAGGATACATTGCGAAATCGAGCTCCTTCGATGACTTGTTGGTATTGTAGGGATCAAAACTTCAGTTTCTTCTTCCTCTAGCTGTTGGGCTCTAGTTAATCCAATAGTGAGCCAGACCAAGCTCTAATAGCACTTGTTGGGATTTGTGCGAATTAGAGAAGGGTGAATAGCTCCTTTCACGTCGATTAGATTGCACACCAAAAGCTTGAAATAAACTCGACAACACAAGCACAACACCAAAATTTACTTAATTCGCAGCCTCCCAAGGCTGCTACATCCAAGGCCTAGTCATAACATTTTATCACCACTAATCTCTTCTCTTTCTCGGATACCTTTCGAAAGCGGAGAAACCTCTTACAATCTCTGTTCTTATAAACGAGACAACAAGAATATCGAGAAAAAATACAATGAAAGTAAGTTACTTTATAAAAATCTTGCTTTGGATGCTTTATTATTGGTTTGGATTGTCTCTTGATGGTCTAGAAATGCAGCAACACTTTATTCCCAAATCCCCAAGAATCGACGGCTTCAATCTTCCTCAAAACTCTCTTTTATAGGGTTGTTGTCAGACTAATTTCCGCTAATCAATCAATCAATCATCACTATTAAACGACTACTCCGTCGAATCTAAGCATTGCACCTGCAGAACGACTCTTATCAACTTAATTTGACCACCATCAATCAACTGGTAAACCTCATCAATTGAGTGATGGTCAATGAGTTGAGTTTCCAGTCGAGTTTAGAACATTCTATTTGTTGCTACAATGCCATCAATCGATTACTCAAATACAAGAAGGTCAAATATTAAGGTTTCTAGGCATGTGAGACGAGATTATGAGTGACTTGCCGTCTTGGATTTTTGGATAGTCTTTACTTAAGCATGAGTAAAAAATTAAGTATTTCAAGAGAATAGTCGATGATTCAATTAATTGAAGATTAAGTTCAATCGACTAAATACCTTAGTCGACTTGCTAGTTGACTCAAGATGTTCTACTCGTAAAACACTTCAACTTGAGTTGATTGAAAGGTAATTCAATCAACTAATGTGACTTTAATGGATTGGGTAGTTGAATGATAGAAACATCTTACTCTCTATTTGATTTGAGTTGACTCAATTGATTCACTATTTGTATTAATTTTTAAAAAATAGACCATTTGAGTGAATTTTATCAACTTGCGCCAATTGACATATTTTGAGTCGATTGAATTGGATTTAAGTTGACTGAAAGTGTTTTGAGTTCGATCACAATCGCAATTGCTTGCCATCTAATTTAGTTGAATTGACTAATAGGCGTTAATTGGCATCAAATTGAGTCGACTGGATAGACTTAGAGTCGTTGCAGACAACCATTGACAAACAAGGCTTCCGTGATAAATGTTTAACCGATTGGCTAGAATTTGAGTCGAATAGAATTAAACAATACAATTGGTTAAATCTTATCCAAGCTCATTTCGATGATTATAAATAGCAAGGCAAGAGAGCTCGTCCGACAAAGAGAAAAATATTATTCTATAGCAATTCCACAACTTCAATCTTGTTTTATTATCTTTATTTTAGTCTCTTTATCTTCAAAGATTTATCTTGTTTTCTATTTCATATTTTGGACTACTTAAGACTTTTGTTAATATTACTTATTTGTTTTTATTATTCTAATGCATTAATTAAATCTTTATTAATATTTATATTAAGATTATTTTCTATTTCAGTTTTTTCTACTATTTAGCCTCCTAGCTGCTACTTTAGAAAGCATACTTACCCTCATAAACTGATGACATGGTAGAATAAATAAGATAAAGTTTCCAAAATACAATAAATATAATTTGACAAAGAATACAAAGTAGAAAAATAACAAAAAATTTCAAAGAAGTTTGGAGTTTGAAATACTCTAATAACTCCCCCTCAATCCAAAATCCACCCTCTTTGTGAGTTTGGAGTCGAAGGTGGGGGTGAGTACTTTTTAACAATGCACTCAATGAACAACCCCAACAGCAAATATTAACAAGACATCTATCATTGTATCTCAAGCATCATCAAAGAAACAAACAAGCATGGCGCGTCGAGCATGAAGAGCTAACATGACATCTCAGATGATTACATGGAATCTCCAACATAAAATAGCCGAGCATGATATCTTGAGCATAACATGACCTGAATTGTCGCCTTCGTTTAAACATATCGGTTGCCAAATGTTGATATTCAGTTAACCCTACAAAACATCAATCTCACAAGCAACTGCAATTTGATATTACAATTCTGGAAATTATAAAAGAATCATATATTTCCTGCTACAAAGCAGAAAAAAGATAACAAATACAGTGAAACACCAGTAACCCAAGGCAATGAGTAAACCTGTGATGGATTCATGAAATGTATCGCCACTGTCTGGCCATAATTTATGCAGATATACCAGGCTATAGACTTTCTCAATAGTTCCTTGGCTACCTTGGCTCTTTGCTGCACACTGTTCTTTTATCTGTGTTTTTCTTTTCAAACTACGCCTAGCTACTGTACCGTAAGAGTTTGAGCCCGTGTAAAAACAAACACACCCCCACCACCAACAGCACGACCTAGCAGCATATCGCGGTCTAAGTATGATAAGTAGTACAACCCTCCTGGGGATCGTCTGCAAGGAAGCTGGCAGAAATGTTGACATCCTTTTTTAGGAGCACAAGTTACTTGGGTTAAAAATTCTTTACCTGTCTGGACCGCTTACAGGTACTTGAGTTCGAAAACTCCGTATAAACTGCAATATCTGCATAAAATTGGTTGAGTAAATAGTCACATAAAGTAGGTTCCCCAAAAATGTCTGTCACTCTCTTGGCTATGCATATGCCACCATAATTTGGCCATTGATAAGTCAACAAGAAAACAGTAAAACATAGTGTTTTGCAAATAAAGTTTTTCAGTTTTATCACCTGTGCAAAAGCTAGATAACCATGTCTAGCTGTTAATAAGAGCTAGTTGATTAGAAAAGGAAATACAATTCCAGACCTGTAGACTTAAATATGAACGAGGGAGTATAGCTGGAGCTATCAACGCTTGTAGTTCTTCACTAATTCTAATGTTTTCAACAGCAACCTAGCATTTAGGAAACATTCTCAAAGACAAAAGTAAGGTGACAGAAATAAGGAATTTACTTGACCTGTCATCTTTGTAGTAAGAAAGGTACAATATAATAATCAAAACCACAGATCATGGAGGAAACAGTTGTCTAATTATGTGTCACACTAACCATGCCAGAACATCAATACTTCATAGTCATTGGTTCTTCTAAGATAGAATGTTAGCAAGAGCCTCAACATCTAATTGTCAAAGGATGTGCATGTATATCATTAACTCCTCAAAAGTTTGGATGAAAGTTCAAAACATCAAATAGCATTGCCCTAATTCATTCTGGTTAAGAATTAACTCCGTTAATCAAGTAAAAAGCACTTATCCAGTGCTCTATTTTATCATTAACTCCTTGTTGAACTTCCATCTTTTTTCTCTTCAGTTGTTTATCCATAAAGAAACAAAATGTCATTTGTGATTGGATTCTAAACCCCAATGTTTATTGAATAGACCACGGTTATTGAATAACCAAAGGCAGACTTGATTAGTGCTGCATAGGAAAGACAAGATTCCATCCTGCAAAACAAATAAACAACTACTATAACAAGGCATGAGGAGTCCCATCTTATCTTGTCATTGAACTCTATAACTCTATGTAAAGTTAATTTATATTCCTACTATTAAGCAGGCTTGGACCGCATAAATAGAAACTTAAAAACAGACAGTTTTTTCAGATACGACCAGACTGAGCTCGAAGGCAATATACTCAATTGGATAAAGTGGTACAATTTTCAAGATCCAATTTTATTGTGAAATGGATCTCTTTAGGTATTAATAGCTTAGTAGACTCACAGATTATAAAAGATAAAAAATTGTACAAATAGAGCTACCTCTTCAAACTGAAGAAATATGTTGCGCTTAGAAAGGAGTGAAAATTTAGCAGAGACTACCAAAGTTGCACCTTCTAGTTCCTACAAGGAAAACTAAGAATAATCAAAACATCAAAATGGATAAGTCAATAAGAAATTATTTGCAAAAAATCATTTCACTAGAGATGCATTAAACGATTTCATGTTTTGAATAATATAATTTCATGTTTTGTAAATCAAGCCATTATGTCCAGTCTCCTATGTATGGGATGACGAAGAAGGAAGGTGTTTCAAACTAAGCTCATTATATTGACTTTATTTGAGGTAACATCTGTATTTTCATACACTTGCTTTTGATTACATGAAACCGATTTGTTTAGGGAATGGTTTGATTCTACAGAGAATGATTCGAGAGTTTATATATATAAGCAAGCAGGTAGGTTGATACATTAAACTTGTTTGGATAGTGATAAGGGGAATAGTAAATCGCCCTAAATTCTTCATGCAGAAGACTGGATTAGATTCATGTGTACCCGCACCTTGTACATGTATAAAGAGAAGCCCAAGGATCCACGATGACAATTGGCAGCCACCTAATCATGACACCTAATAGTGTCTCATTATGGGTGTCTATCTATAAAAGCCAATAAATAAGCATGCTTAATGAAATGGCACATTTTTGGCTAGAAAGTTGCATTCTCTACTTTCCCACCTTCTGTCGAGTAACCTCAACCAACCTAGAAGAGCAAGTGAGATAGAAGGAGTCATACACCCTTAAATCTCCCCTCCTCAAGAAGCTAAGCCGAGTACTTTAACCCAAGCCCATCCACTACAAATGATATACCTATCCATCTCTGCCTAACCATAATCACCACAAGCAAGCTATATCACCTCGGCAAAAGCCATAGCCACCTTGGTCCAATCGTGCCTCATCTCCAATCGACTATGTCAACATCCCATCTGACCTCGACCAACTTCAACTTGTACTCCAGCTAAGCAGTAGGAACCAATTTAGTAATAAAAACACACTTGGCCAACCGATTCCTGTCTGTTACTAATTTAATCATGACATATTATATATTCTATGGGAGGTTAGATAATCATGGAGTCAAGAAGAGAAGATAAGAGAACGATAGAAAGAGGAGATTGGTTGTAACATCAAAAAATATCTTCAAGCTTAAGTTATCATTAAAATTTTGGGAAGGCCAGTACCTTTCATCAAGTTGAAATTACTTATGGTTATCAAGGAATATATTTATTTTAGATAAGATATATGATAGATCTTTTGCAATAAGTCAATATGTTTATATGGAAATGAACAAAGACTCCAATTCTATAAAGTTACATGATCATTTTGAAGACTAATCTCATCAACAAACACTCAAGGAGAAAACTCATCTTTTTTACTAGGCTACATGTATATGAAATCAGTTTATGGAAAGACCCAAAAAGTATCACTTGAAGTAGTGTTAAGAATCCTATAATAAATTAAAGGATCTTAATTTATTTTATACAAAACATAGACGCTAAATATTGAGTCCCTTCTTTGATTCCAATTACGTTCGGTCTAGTATTATTGCAAGGTCCACTTTAGGATTTTATGTAAAAGAGAATCTTATAACATGGAAAAGTAAAAGAAAAGTACTGGGTCGTGATTTAGTGAGAAAGCAAAAAACATAACAATGACTTGTAGAGCCTATGAGCTAATGTACACAAAGTTTCTTTAAAGAACTCAACTTTCACATTATAAAGACAATAAATATGCGTGTTGTGACAATTACACAACCATCTAAATTGTAAACAATCTATTGTAGTATCAAAACATAAAAAAATAAAAAGTAAAACAAATTCAATTCAAAAAAAAAAAACTGCACATTATTAGAGTATATGTTATGTGCTTGTACTTCAAAAATCATTGTTTAAATCACAATATTTATTTTCCAGGCATACTCGTAGAGCAATTTATGCTCATGTTTACCTCCAAGAGGGGAGAAATACTCCAGCGTACCACATTCCGGACTACCCCTCCGTCTGATCGATCCTTGCATTCAAATTTCTGAAAGATCTGCCCGACCTGGAGGAAGGGAAGCCTAGTCGCGGCTTCAAATAGGACGAGAACGTCAGATGCAGTGGTGTAGTTGAGCCGCCAAGTACCATCCAGCTTTGAGAGGTCCACAGGTGAGCCGGCGTCGTACTCCTCAACCGAGACCTACGAGGCAAGCTCTCTAACATCGGAAGAAAAAGAAGAGCTGAAAAGGAAAAGGGAGAGGCCGGCGTCAACTACTCACGAGGGCCTCCTCGACGGCGGAGCGCTGGTCGGCGGTGGCGGCGAGGCCGCGCTGCGTGTCTTGGACGGCTCGGAGGAGGTCGAGCTTCCTCCTTTCCAGATCCGCCGCCTGAGAGGGGTTCCATCACAACAAAACCACATTCGGACGGAAAACAAGACAGAAACAGAGAGAATGCCCACAGGTGGGGAGGCGACAGCAACGGTGACGCGAAGACGCGGTGGTGGAGGAGATCCACGGCGGGTTGTGGAGAGCAGCAACGAAGAAGGAAGGTCGCTCCTGGGAATCGGGGTTAGGATAGTAAAGGGCCTTGCAGGGTAGACCACAGAGTTCTTCATCTTCGGCTCGCCCAGCTTTGTGCATCGTAGCTTGGCCTACGGATAAATACTTTTTTAAAGTTTAACCAGACCTATATATTTATCGAGTTAAAACACCTAAAGACGCAGCCAAGTTTTTCGATACATCTTGTAATTAATAAATCTAAGATTTATAAGAAAAACAAGAATAAGGAATTTTAATTATCCATCAAACCGCCTGGCAAAGATATAAGAGAAGACCGATGGGAAACTTGGATTGCATCCATTATCTCCGGAATTAATGCAGTCGAAGATTTAAATACTTTATATCAATTAAAAAAAAATATTAAAGAAGACTTTAAAATATTAATACAAAGCATCGAATTATTTATACTTTTAAATTTATTTTAATAATTAATAAAAAAAATCATAAAATTTAATTAATAAAATATCGTTTATATAATTAATCAATTTAAAAAATTATATATTTGAATTATCAAACAAATATATATAAAATATATTATAAAATATATTTTTTATTAAAATAAAAAATAAAAAATATTATCTATTAGACGAAAAATTACTTATGCTTTCGAATTTACGTTGTGATCGATCTCTAAGGCCGAATCGTCTCCTCTAAAATTAGTTGGACCAAAAGCGAAAAAGCCTGGTGCAACAAAAACGTTCCGAGATTCAAATCATCATAGGCTGATACAACTGAAGGCGTTCAAAATATATATATTAAAAAAGTGAACAAATAAGAAAATCAGAATTTCAATTTCAATAACATCTTAAATTATCCTGATAGATGAATCATAAAACCTCTAAAATTAATCAAATGAAATCTAAACACTTAAATTATTAAAACAATTAGAAAAGAAATGAACGAAATGAACTTGCATAGAGGTGGATGGAAGCATAAAATTTCCGTGTGGCAAATTATTATAGAGAAGACACACAATTTAATTATAATAATATATAAGATACTGGGAAGCAAAAGATTAATTTTAAAACTAGATATGCAAACAGTAATTAGGGTATAGACTAGCAAAATTAAAACTAAGAAAAGGGGGCAAGAACTCTCTAATCAATGTTAAGGGAGATATAACAAACTGCAACCATATGCATTTGAACTCACTGAAAATAAATGACACATTCGATGTGTTTCGCATCAAACACACATCGAATATGATAAAAATGTTAATGGGATAAATAAAAAGAAAATGTATATTCATCTGCATCCCTGAAGATAATAAAAGACCATGTACATTAACAGTTGTACAGAAACAATTGATGGATCAGCAATTGCCGTTGCTTTTCTTTTGATTGGATTTAAGCAAGAAGCAAAATACATCTAGAAGCCTCTCTGAGTAGCATGATGTATCATCGAGATGGCAATGTCGTTAATGACCGGATATCAAAAGTTAGCCACCAGCTCTAGGGGCAAGATAAATTATGTTCCCTCGTAACGGACTATTGACTAGTACATAAAATATTATCATCATAAGATGATCAAATCCTAACTAGCAATCCTCCCCTATGTACTGATTACTGTTGAGATTAGTAATCTTCCATGATTTACTTTTTCCGTATTGATTTTGACGGATTGACAGAGGGCGCGGGAGACGAACGTTCACCTTTTTGCCACCGGTATAGGTCATCTTGCCACAAATAAAACAAACAAGGTGGTCTCTCGTGGGACAGTTGAAAATTTTCTCGAATATATTAGCAGCGGCAACATTGAACATCTAGCAAAGGGATTATCAGCAGCCTTTGGTTTGTCAAATCCATTGGTACGAAATCTGAATGCACTCCACAATTTGCACCTGCAAATATGAAATCAGATTAGAAGGTGCTAACCGTAAACTAAAATCAAACCAACTAAATGAAAAACAATTTTCATATACTGATCTGTCAGCGCTTGAATTCCTGCAAAACAACATAGATTTTCAGATAAATGAATAAAAGTTTTCAAAATTAATTAAGGAAATATAACTTCACGACCACCTGCAAACAATTGAAAAATAAACAAGTAATATCAGCAAATAAAAATATCTGCACCTAATGCATAAAACCTGCCTTTCAGATTGTTATTTACATACATGTCTGCAAGAGCTCAGTAACAAGTAAATTCAGTCAAAAGTACAATTTCCACCAAGCAAAGATAAAAACAACAAGATATAAAATCAATAAAATCATCACTATGGTGAACTACAAGCAAAAGAAAGCTATTCTGCATTCCCTAGGCTATAATTTCCCCTGCAAGAGTTAAAAAAAGAATAAGAGGGTGAGCATCTACATCAAGAAAATAGTTATATATACAAGATATAAGTTTGGGTGAGCTAATCAGCTGCAGAGCTTAGCAAAAGGATGTGATATATAATGAAGCTACAAGTAAGCCTTGAAAAATGCAATAACAATCCTCTCATAAGGTAAACCTAGATATTTGATTCCCAATACCTGTCATCCTCTCAACGAGAAGTTCAAACTTAAGCGGTTACAAGAGTTTGATTTGAAAGTTACTACAAAGTTCCTGCGTGCCTTCCATGTATTGTTTAAAAGGTCTTTTTCCATCCATAATATAGATGGCATGGAGAAATGGAAAAAATAAAAAAGACAGAGAAGGGAAATGGGTGTAATCAGCTCTAACTCATATCCATGCCATCTCCAATTTGACTGCATATTTGAGATACTGCAGAGCAGGTCCTCTCAAAAGGAGAAGGATGCAGCTGGGCATCTCGCCTACGCTTAAAAGCACAGCCATCAGCATTAGTCATTTCCAGTTTCCTCTGCACTCCTCTCACTGCCTGCTCTTCTGCTGGTGAAAGAGGAAAAATCTGCCTACTCACTCTGCATAGAGAACTATGGTTATCATACAAAATCCTCTGGTCACAATTCTTATCACAGACGTGTGTCAATCCTGTTAGTTTGCACCGGTACACATTCCCAAACACAAGCTCATTTTGGCATCTGTTATCACATTTATGACTAGGAATCGACCCTTCCTTGTTAAGAATACTGGACAAATAAATCACATTGCTTGACTCAGCAATCAAGAATTTGCCAAATACCTCCATGCCAGATGATGCTACGGAGCTTGATTGTGTAAAAGTCACTGCAACTGCAACCCAGCAAGAAAATTTTACTTATTTCCGTTGACATCACACAACATGCCAATTGAAGCTTAGAAGATAAGTGCCATTTTCTTGACATGACAAAAGAAAAAATAATCACAATCGCAAACAACAGGAATGATGATGCAGCAAAGTTTGATCGTAAACCGCCATACTTACAGCAAGCTGTAAGGAATTAGAGGTTAAGCAAATCACAGGAAACGTGATAGTTCACTAGGAAGTTTATGCATCTTCAAGCTTGAAAAAATTTCCTCAATGCCTCAAAATATTCCTTTGCTCACCCAAAATAATTTTTCCCCCAATAATAAAGGAATAAAAATGTCATTGTCCGGTTAGAGGTAAGCAAGTTCGGCATTACGAATCAGAATGAAGAGATTCATCATTTTGACAACACTCAGATTTACAAGGTAAATAATGGGAACTAATCAGTTTTATCCTATTTTAACATTTATCTGGCCGCCGACAAATGGTAAATAATTATAATGATAATATTAATAGTATACACAACTAATTATTCGCTAGCAATTTTTCTGGATCCAGCGAAGTTAAAACAGGATTAACAAAATTTCTCAAGATGACGTTGTTGGTTTTCTCAAGCACCCAGAAAAAAAAACCCTAAACAAATTCCAAAAGCAAGAGCCTTTACCTGCAAAGAGAGATCGAAGGATCGAACCCTAAATCGAAAAACGATGACGAACCCTAACAGCGGATCGGTTCCTGCCTTCCTTTATCCTCCTCGCCCTGGTCCCTGATCGTTCCGCGAAGGGCACAGATGGTTCAATTATATACGCACTGAAATGGACAAAGTCTTCTCGGCTCAGAGGCTCATCCATGATCCATCTCTGTAGTCTAAGCCGAGCCGAGCTAAGCGGAGACGAACCGAGCCGGAGCAGGTGAAGCGAGATCGAAGTGCCACGCGGCATTTGGTGAGTTAGGGTTGACGGGTTCACTCGGGATCGGTGGATGGTCACGTGACTTATTAATTGAAACAACGTGGCGAATTAATTGTGGGGCCTCTTCTTGGTCGTCTCACATTGGATCGTAATTTATAGAATCACGTCCTCGCAGAGTGTGAGTGACTATTTCTGATTGTGGAAGGAATAATTAATATATAAAATATTATTATTATAAAATTTAAATTTTTAATTTTAATCAGTAATTATATTTTTATTTTCTTTCATATATATATATAAATTATTATTCAAATTAATTAAATTAATTTTCATAATTTATTTTCTCTGTATTGATCCTGAAACAGATTAGTAGGCACGTTAGGAATGAGCATTTCGTTTTTTACCATAGTGACTAATAAATGTATTGATTCAGAGACGTATTGATGGAAATGGATAAATATTTTATTTTTTATCATCTTAAGTAACTAATAAATAATAAATTTATTATAATAAAATTGAGATAAATTTTTAAAAGATATATATATATTTTAAGAAAAAAAATTATCTCTTAATTATTTGATAGTTAAATTGATCTCGTGATTTATTTTCTTTCATTTTTTTTAAATAGACTATGAAAAATAGGTAAGTATAATCATTTTTTGTTATAATAATTTATAGAATCATGATCTTATGCCGAATCAATTTGGATTAGAATCGGATCGATTGATCATAGAATCATATAATTTTATTTGAAAATTTTAAAATTTTATAGGATGATCAAACTAAAACTAAATTAATTTAATATTTAATTAAAAAATAGAACAAATTAAATAAAATTAATTATAATATTATAATATATATAATAAATAAATAAAATTTATTTATAATTTTAAAATTATAAAATATATATATATATATATATTAATAAGATAATTTGATTAGAATTTGAAAAAAAAAAATAATTTAAATTATGTTATTTAAATTAAGAATTGATTAAATTGATTAATTAAAATTTTAATTAAAAATCTAAAGTTTACTTTTCCTCTCCTCTCTTATCGCTATTGTTGCCTCCTTTTCTCCTTTCCCATCACCCTTCTTCATCGTGATACGGAG
>JBBUKS010328102.1:0-20272 GCA_038050645.1 Hedychium gardnerianum
GATGTTTTCCCTCTTGGGAGGGCTATAAAGCAAGATCTTCTCGAAAGATTCTAATGATGATTCTTGTGCCATGGATGAACCTACTTGGGTGAGAATCACCCCGTGAGGTATTTTCCCAGTCCAAGTTGTCCAGGGGTCAGGCGTTGGTGGTGCTCCTATCGACCTAGATGGAACGCCTCCGAAGGTAGGCGCAGGTGGTGAGGGTGGTCGTAGTTGTCCTTGCAGTACTGTCTCTATTGTTGCGGCAACTAATTTATTAAAATCTTCCGTCGTCATGACGATGACGATGGGTGGGCCAGTTTCACTCATCATATCATCATAATTTAAGTCTTAACTTAGTGTTCTCATAGACAACGTCAATTTGATCTTATTTAGGAACGTCGGCGAGCAAGCCATCGGTGAGTTGGGGTGGATGTTGACTTTATCGTCGATCACCTGACAACGAGAGGAGCTTGGGAGGGGCCAGCGTGCATCCTCCTGAGAGAGGCTTAGAAGAGAACAGTTAGAATGACGGTCAGAGAGTTCCTCGGCGTAATCACTCCAATGCTCAATTCAGTTGAGGTGGAATGGAGATGATGAAAAGTAATTAAAGTTTGTAAATGCGTATGTGCGTGTACCTATATCTGCGGGAGCAAACGATCTTTTATAGAGTTGTGAACTCCTTCACGTTCTCCACGTGTTTCGATATTTTCGCCCATATTACCCCATTTACTCCTCTATATACTTGGAGTAAATGATTTCGTTCCCCACGTTCTCTGCGGAGTAACGTCCACGTTATCTGTATCCTTTCTGGAACAACAGTTATCAGTACCGAGAGGTGCGGAGGGTGTTATGAGCATAGCTTTTAAATAGCTAAGAATTTCAAGAGTTGGGGCTATTAGTAACCGGGGTTCATTGGTAACCGAAAATGCCAAGAGTTGGGAGACTGTTGGTAGTCAGGAATTCCTAGAGTCGGAGGACTATTGGTAGCCGGGAACATCAGGAACTAGAGCTATTAGTAACCGAGGGCTGCTGATAACTGAAAATACCAAAAGTCGGGAGTTGTTAGTAGCCAACTATCATTTCTATTTTTGTATTGATTTTTCTATCATATAATATCTCTTCCGACTACCTCCTGTATCAACTATAGTATTTTTAATAGACAATTATTGTATATCAAAATCCCTACAATATAACCAAAATTGCTATAGTATTTTTAGCACAGGCAGCCCTTCGCTTACAGCATCAGAAGGTTGGAGATTATAGTCAAGAACACCCAAAAATTATAATGATTTATCGCACAAATCTTACACATGGTGATAAAAAATGAAACGTTCGCCCTCAACGCTTCCGTCAGTTCGTCCCAGGATCAATACGGAGGAGGTAAATCACGGGAGCTAGTCTAGCTAGCCTGAACAATGACTAGTGCATACGAGAAAGCAGGAACCTAACTACTGGCTAGGATTTAACCCCAGACCTCATAATAATAATAATAATATCTCATGTACATTACATCAACTCATCCCGTGAGACACACAAATCCTACACAGTTAACCTTTCCGGAAGCAATCAGGATATTATTATTACAATAGCCACATTCAAGATACAAATATAAATATTACATCAGTCGATCACAATACAGGATAAAAAAACAAAACAGGATTAAATTTTATAGGTCGAATTACTGTATGATTTATTTATTTATATTTTATTTAGAGTATTGAGAGAAAAAATAATAATAATAAAGGACACTAAAATTGTTACCCGCACAATGAGTATGCATTAACAGCAGCTGGACCCAGCCCGTAAGGATCGGTCCAAGTGAGAGACAACTCGAACTGAAATTTAAAGACGCAGAGGGGGTTGATATATCATTCCGGTGACGTGACGTTGACAAGTACCGTAATGGGATTATTGCAGCTCAAACTGGACTGGATCATTGCAGCCAGCTACTGCCCATCCCGAGCGATCAGCAACAGTAGGTTTTTAATTGGACCTCTGGCGCCTACAGAAACAGTGACCAACTGGATCCGTAAGGCCTCGGAATCCTCGACTCGACGGAAACCTCGGGCGCCCCCCTCGCGTTCCCTCCCCAACCCACCAACCCATGCAAATGCAAGCAAAAGATCTATTCCGGCCAGCTTTAAAACACCCCTGCGCCCGCCTGAAAAGAAAGACGAGAAAGCAACCCCAACCCACCACAAAAGCAACAAAAAGCCAGAGATTGATATCCATTACGCGATGTCCGACTCCTGTACTCCCTCCCACTACATACTACATTAATTAATTAATTAATTAATTATATATATATATATATATTAATTGCCACACCGCCCAGTTTGTAATATGAACTCCGTGAAGCAAGACTGCAGCAGAGGACGGCGACGTCATCATATATAACCTCTGTAACACCAGCGTCATAAATATAACACGCTCCAAACTGGGGAAGATCACAACAATATTATCTTCTCGGAATTAGTATCCGCGCCTTATACCCACCCGACACGTAGCCGACGATGATGCTCGTTCGACGTAAGAAGTATAGACGGCGTTACGGAGGCTGACATGGCGTCTGCCTGCGCCCTCAACCGGCCCCCGCAACAGCTAAGTAGCGGATGGAACCAGTCGTCGGCGCGGGGGTCCGCTCTGCGCCGAGCGCTTCGGTGACGTCCACCACTCACTCTCAGTCACTTGCGACACGCCTGCGAGGCGAGAGGACCTGCGGATTTGCTCGCTCGAAGGTATGCGATTGGTAAAAGAGTTGTCCACGAGTTCATCTTGGTGATAAGATTCGACCCGTAATTTGACGGTTTCGGATCAAATTTTTACGGGCGTGATTATAGTGTGTTGTTGTTCTGGTTCGCTTTCGCTTTCACTTTAACTATTCACTGTTCCCTCTTTCCCCCTTCTCTAGTTCTCTCTCCTTTGCACTTCCGCTGTGGAAAAAAGCGAGAGAACAAACAAAAAGCTGGGAGCTAATTCTCCACCGTTACTCTCTCCAGTTCAGCAGATCGATCGATGACTTCTTTGGGTGGGGGCGGCGGAGTAGGAGGAGGGCAAGGGGAGGAACAACTGCGGCTGCTCCGCCACCAACCGCAGATGTACAGCTTCTACCACGTGCCGCAGCACAGCCGACGCGAGAAGCTCCGTTTCCCGCAGGATGACGAACCGCCGCCGCCGGTAGCCTCGGTTCTCCACGAGCAGTCGCCGCTCTACCCGGCTAATTCCCTCGCGGCCTTCCTGCCTTCCGTTTCCTACCCTTACCAAGGCGATGGGCACGTGGCGGGCAGTGCGTCGGTCCCGATCTCTGGAAGCCAGATCCAAAATCAAGGCTTCTCCCTCACGCTCTCCTCGCAGTCCCGGCCCACGCAGCTAGGGCCGTTCACTGGTTACGCCGCCGTGCTGAGCCGGTCGCGGTTCCTGGAACCGGCGCGGAAGCTTCTGGAGGAGGTGTGTCACGAGGAGGGTCAGGGAGTCAAAGGATTAAGCGTAGAGGTGGATCCGCCGACTGAGTGGGCGCTGCCGGAGCACGGTGGGAAGGAGGGACAACAGTGGAGAAACTCGAGGCTACTGCTCTCCTTGCTCGATGAGGTGAGCATCAGAAAATAATTCATTCTTAGCGTTAATTAATATGAATATCCATTAAAATTTTCGTTAAGATAAATAGCTAAAGAAATTATATATTTGTGCTACCGGAATTTTTCTTGAGATTACTATGTGTCGCGGGCATAGGTCGTCTTCGGTGTTGTGTCTATCAATCTAGGGTTTCGAAGTAACTAGTGAGATCATGTGATCCTGTGCTCATGATGACAAGATTTAAATGATACGTAAATTTCACTAATGAAATGACAGGTTGTGGTGTAGGTGACAAGATATATGAAGTCAGATGCCAATGTATCTTAAGAATCCTGTCGTGTTGCGTTATATAGAATTTCTGGAATAAATCTAAATATGATGTTTGATTAATTTCAATTACTCATCGGTTAGGTTCATGCATGTGCGTTAATAGGTAAGAGTTGATTTAAAAAATGTTTTATATTCGCCTCTATTAATCTAAATGCTGTTGTTCCACAGATCATCATTGACTCATTGTTTTCTTCTTTTGCAGTTAAATATCCGCACTTTTTAATTTATATACCATATATGCTCCTAACCTGTGGCCAAATCCAGATTACGTATAATAATAACATTTATGTTTTGGGGCAACATTTAATATTTTATTTTGGGGTATCAAATAAAATTTATTCTTTGAATACCCCTCCTAGATCTCGATAAAAATGGAACATGCAGAATTATCCAAAGTTTAACCCTTTAAGTGTTCTTCTCAGATGGCATATCTGTTTGAAATTTGAGCATATGCTGTTATTTTTAAATTTGACCAGTATGCCAATATAACTTAGAAGATTGTCTCGTATGTGATTTATTTCATAGATTATTAATTAGTCCAATTATGGTTTTTAAAACAATTATATAGCACTATATTTGGTTTACGTTCAAGGGATACATTTTATTAGGTTTACAGAAGATACAAGCAATACTACCAGCAAGTACAAACTGTCATCACTTCATTTGAATCTGTTGCGGGATTGAGTACTGCTGCACCATATGCGCTGATGGCCCTTAGTGCCATGTCTAAGAACTTCAGATACCTTAAGAACAGCATATCCCATCAGTTTCATCAAACAAGCAAGCGCCTAAGAGATCAAGGCATCAATGGGGATAATATTTCAAACATTGGATTGCTTGAAACTAGTCATCATCATCATCAAAGATCGACATGTAGCCCAGCCGATGCATTTTCCCAACCACATGTTTGGCGGCCGCAAAGAGGACTTCCTGAGCGTGCGGTGTCTGTGCTTCGATCATGGCTTTTCGAGCATTTCTTGCATCCGTAAGTAGGCTTTAGTTTGAACTAGCTATAGATATTTGTGATGAATATTTAATGGATCAATGGCATATAATAGTTTTACAAACGTTGGTTGGAACTGCATATATGTGGCTTAAGTAGTTAATTAGGCCTTCAACTTGGCACTAGGAGCTGAAGACTTTTAATCTCACCTGAAAATTTACATAGTGTAAAAACAAATTTAAGAACGTGTCTAGATCATTAACAGGATGCAGTTGCAATGTGATTTTTTTAAACTTTCCAAAAAGGGAAAAAAAACACTTCATGTGATCAGAAAACCTGATTATCCATACCTTAATAGAACATGTATTGGCTAATTTTTTGCTTGTTATACAATCATTGACTGTAGAAATGTCAGATCTAGCTCTTTATTTAGATTTAACATGATAGTCTGTGGTTGCATGCATGCATGGGGTTATGATATAATATGCCAAAATAAATTGATTGCATCCCTATGATACATCTTATACGAATTATGTAAGATGCTGGTTTAGATAAGGACATTTCTCACTTTGTCTCAGCTGGCTTTTGTCATCGCTATGTCCAATCATTTTTCTCTACTAATATCAAAATGAGCCACTAGGCAATGATTCAGCGGTTAAATTGTTAATCGGATGCAGTAATTTATATCGGTTGATAGAACTCTGGAGTCTGGAGCGAAGCATGCTTATCCCAATATATTGAAGATATAAGTAAATCAAATATATGATCTTTTTAATCTTGTTATTTTCCAGGTATCCTACTGATGTGGACAAGCAGAACTTGGCCAAACAAACTGGTCTTACAAGAAACCAGGTATGAACTCAGGACATGTATCTTTGATGGATATTTGTAATCGATATGTTTATATATATATATATAGAATTCAACGTAGAGTATTAATAAATCCATTTTTTCTAATTATTATTTAGTTAAAGCACATTCCCATTACTAGAATAGTAGTTAATATTAACAATATTGTGGTTTGAGAATGCAGGTCTCAAACTGGTTTATCAACGCAAGGGTAAGACTTTGGAAGCCGATGGTTGAGGACATCTACTCGCTGGAGATGCGGCAGAAGAACAAAATGTCTGCTGTTGCCGAGGAACAACCTCAGCCGCCATCGTCTTGCATGACAAATCCAGTCGATGCTCAATCGCTTCGTGGCCAAGACAATAGGTGCTCCTCGAGCAGAGGCATCCAGGGTAATCATCTTGCGCCGATGCCCAACCACATCCACGAATCAGTGCTCAATTTTGTTGGCCGCGACATGTCAAACCATGATAATGGAGTTGGAGTTGGAATTGGAATTGGAGTCGGCAATGGTTTAGCAAACGGAGTGTCTCTTACCCTCGGACTGCATCAAAACAACGGGGTTTGCTTCACTGAACCAATTCCGCTCACTGTGCCGCGCCGGTTTGGCCTGGATGAGTGTACTGAGACGTACATGGCGAGTGCATTCGGCGCAGAGCAAGAGAGGCAATTGGTGAAGGATGTGGGGGGTCGTTTACTTCATGATTTCGTTGGGTAAGGGAATAGATAGACATATATATTAAGCCGATCGAATCCTTTATGAATCTTGTAAGATGAACTTTTATTTTGATGTTTTACTAATTAATGTCAATTATCATATACAAAAGCTCTTTAAGGTTAATTTTGCTTCAGACATTTAAATTAAATGGGCAGAGTATAGCTTGTTAATTTTGTCTTTGTAAATGTAGCATTGTTTTTGGTGCTCCCATTGGCTATCAGTGGTGTTAAACCAAATCTTACCTCAACGTGATAACCAAACCTATTCTCAAGTTAATAGAAAACAGTAAGTATGCCATTAATTAAACTCAGGCAAGAAGAAGAAGTACTTTATGCTGCTCCATTGGCGTATGGGCCTCCATCCATGTTCCATGCATGGAACATAAGATCGAAATCAGATAATTGAACAATAAATTAATTATTAATTGATGGCAGGTAGTGTTTGGGGTCGGACAGAAACTACATTAAATTTAAGTCGAGACTGCAGAATCTGACTGTGCCTTGGAAATGACATTGTACTGAGGCGATGCGAGGTTAGAATAAGTACGTGTCTTGGAAATGACATGAGCATTCCAGGGTGTTCACGGCACTGGTGGATGCTGATAAAACCACCCTCGTCCGCAAGTTTTTGCACGTGACCTAAACCACGGTCCCACGAGAGCCGGTCGCTATACTTGCTGGCGGGATTAGGAGCGCTGTTAACGAGACATGCACGGTGCACGGCGCCCGGCCTCACTCGTTCCGCTCACATTGTTTTTCTCGGACCGAGTTAAGCTGATTCAAATTTTATAATATTTAAATTAATTAAATTAAATCAAACTTAAAATGAATCAAACAAATAATTATTCAAGTTTCGTTTTACTTTGTTTTTTTTTATAAATTTGAGCTGATTCAAATTTAGTTTGTCCTCGATTCAAATTTATCTTGAACTTAATTTATTTAGATATTATTAAATTATCAATTCAAATTTATTTAATTATTTAAAGATTTTATATTTAAAATTTATTTAGTTAATTATTGAGTTTATTTATTGAGCTTAATAATATAAATTTATTTATTTATTTTAAAATTTTATTTGTTTAATTAACAGAATGATAATATTTTTTTAAAAAAAAATATTATTCACTAATATTAACAAATCAAATTCATACATTCAAATTTATTCATTTGATTAATATCAAACCTAACGTAAATTTATTCATTCATTTATTATCCTACCTTTATCCCCTCAAATTTCTCGTTCATGTTTCTTTTTCCGCCCGTGTAATTTTGTATATGTTGTCTCCCAAGCTGTCATATTCCCTTCAGCGATTTACCCAGCGCAAGTGAGGAATCGAGCGCCGCGGAATCGACTGCGACCCGGTCCCTCAACCGTCGTAGCTCCTGCCGCCTTCATGTCCCGTACATCGCCGCACGTTAGGCATTGTGTCGCTCCCAGTGCCGCCACATCTTGTCGCTCTCAACTCCGTCGCGTTCTGCTTTTGCCGTTCCCGATGCCACCCGTCTCGCCGCTCTCAGCATTGTCGCGTTCCGCCGCGCGTTCTTCATTTTGTTGCTCCCATCGCTGCTGCATTTCCTTGTTCCCAGCGCAGCTCCCAGTGCCTACGCGTTCCACCATGCATTCCGCCGCTTCGCCACATTCCATCGTGCGTTCCGCCGGCCCATTATCGCCGCCGCGTTCCAGCGTGCATTCCGACACCACATTCCTCCACTGCTGCCGCCTCATTTCGTCTCCATCCATCTTGCCTTCTACGTACGGCAAGTTCGAAGAGACTATGGAGAACGCAAGGGCAGGACAAAATTCATAGTAAACAACGGAAAAGAACTTGACTTTATTTTTCTCACTTTGCTCCTTTTCTCTCCCAAAAGGTAAACTCAGCATAAAGATTTTGTTTATCGAATTTGTTCTCCCGTTTATGATTTGCTAACTGGATCTTCAATTACTTTAGTATTATTATTTTTTTATGTCCATTATATTAACTTTCATACATCTTACATTCGACTAGTATATTTCATTTCCATTTTATAAATGTTTTCTATTTTTACTTTAAGATCTGATCATTGCACAAATCCCACCTCATCGTTCACCTATTATCTTTCCTATTATATAAAACAATTTTCTAAAATTTAAAGTTTACATTTAATTCAAGCCATTTTATTATAATCACACATTATTAGGCAACAGGACAAGAATTTCCAGCCCTGCTTTAGCATTATAAAATGAAATGCAATGGCCCTGAGAAGATTGCATATCCTGGTTACAGCTTTAAAATGCCCCTAGAATTCTACTGTTGACAAACAAGTAGCAAGTCCAAGGGATAATCCGTACAGAAACTAAGCCAAACAACTCTGCTCATTTGAGCAGGCCTAATTCCCAGAAACATCGTGCTGTAAAGCGGCTTTACTGCTAAATGGAAGATAAGCATAGAACAATCGAACAAATCCAAAACATGGAATGAAGCTAGCCCCGAGTGTATCAGACCTTGAATGAAAGATCCATCTGATAAAAGCTTGCTCGTAGACGATCCATCCCTGCATGTACCAAGAAACGCATTCAATTAATAATAATAATGATGATGATGAAACTACAAAAACTTTTGGATTCAGAAGTTAGACAACAGTTAAGCAGGGCCATGACGAACTAGTCATGATGAACTCCGCCCATGACGAACTAGTCATGGCCGGTCCCAAGTCCGGATAAAGGAGGAGGGTTGCGTTAGGTTGCTAGCCAGCGTTAAACTATGACAAATTTCAATGAATTGATCAATTACACTATAATGTTAATTCAGAAGTTAGACAACAGTTAAGCAGGGCGTGCTAATACAATACCGTGTCATCATTTGATACTACAAAAGTTAATTAAAAATATTTCACAGTTGGGGATAAAACATTAAAGTCCAATGCACTGGGATAAAAAAATAAGGAAGCAGAGAATAGTTCTTGGACAAACATTAGAAAGGTCACTGAGAATGAATGCTTTTAAACGAGAAGCAATAGCTTGGACAATTTAGCACAAACTTGAGACAATACACAATACACATAATTATGCAATGAAGTCTTGCAATTACATACCCTCATTGGACGCCGCTCCACTTGGCCCAATCAACAAACTGCATTCCACCATAGATGTTGTTGGCAAAGCGAACACCAACAGTAAAAGCCATTGCAATGGATGGGGTTTGTTTTGCTACAACCGAAGCCTCAACTAGACGTTCCAGGCCATTTATAATCTGGTAACGAGTGTTAGAAGAAACAGCAAGGAAAACACCTGTGAATCCAAAGGAGGTTACTGTTAGTAATTAGCCTTATTGAGGGACATGTCTGAGATTACCTGCATGTACAGAAGAAAACCAAATACTTCTTTTATGTTATATCAATTGACAGCATAGAGTGACATGCAGTACTGGCTAAAAATGCATCACTGTCAAATAGTAGGCCGGTTAAATCATGCATTTACTGGTTTGTGAATGCCAGATTGCTTGCGAGTCTTTTGAGGGAGCTAGTCTTGGCTTATAACCAGTTGTTTCACATAGGGAATGATTGCTAAAGAAAATTACGAAAATGCCTAGTTACTAAAAGCTTGATTGCAGTTCCATGCATAAAACTACATATGCTTTTAAACGTGTTAATAATGAGTAAAATGATTACTAATGTTGGATACATACAGTAACCTTGTTAGAACATTGAAACTTCAGAGTTAATGGAAGTTTGTTAAAAAGCATACCCCAGAGAGCAGCACTTTTAATCAGGGGTGGAACTGGAATATCGTCTTCTTTTTTGTTTACACTCCTGCACATGGGACATATAGCATAAATGATGCATCATAAGGCAGAAGCACTCTAGTGGTGTAGGAGATTTGAATGTTGCATTTGATTCTGTGATTTTAATGGGATAGTTGTATCAAGTACAAGGGCACCAAAAGATATTTACTAGGCAGTCATAATGTCAGTTACCAATTGTTCCAAACAATCAACTTCGAATCATGCATTATTAGATTATAAAATCAAAAAGAGAAGCAAGCAATTATTATCTTGGAGGAAAAGCTCACAAATATTTTTTTGTCATTCAACGAGTCTGCAGAAGATTTTGTAATGCGATGAGTTCCATTTTCACCAGTGTAGTAGGGAAGATACTATAGTAAAGTTAAAGATATGCTATAGATATATCTTGAACACCAAGCGCTGCCAGCCATACACGAAACAGGAATCCCATGAGAGGTCCAGGATCAACTATTTGTGAGTGGTGCGAAATTATCATATAGAAGTTGAATTTTTAACAAACTGTATTTGGAATTCAGGATGAAACACAAAAAATATTTACTTATTAGATCAGATTCTATCAATGATTTAAAAAAAAATACAAAAAGAAAAAAGAAAAAGACTGATTTGAACAAAAATATGTTATCGAGATCAAATGGATAAAGATCGTGTTTGAAAAATATAAAACAAGTTATGTCCAAATTTATGGAATCTCTGATGATAAGAATATAATATATGCACTCTTTATGAAAACTTATAAATACTAAAATTTGTTGGAGTTATTTTTATAAAAGGAAAAAATGCACAGAGTAAACTTAATGACACATAAATAAGAAAAATAATAGCTCAATTACCATGACATAGTATTTTAATGGATGCAATTGAATAGTTTATGTATTACCTCTATAATATTTTGTTTTGTCATTTACTCATTGGGGGCAATTGCATCCACTCAGACAATCTAAGTTCACACGAAGACATCATAGACATTTCTCATATGCATATTTGTTTCGAAGGAAGGCCAAGTCCACTTCAATTTTGTTATTCTTGCTTTCTTTGTTTTCTGAGCAAGCTATTCATCTTACCATTTTCTATGATACAATCTTGTATACATAATTTTATATTTGTTAAACAAAAAGATACACAAGAATTTCTCCAATTCCCTTTTTTAACATGGTAATCAGGTAGTAGAGCCCTCTCTCAGTACTTCCTAATGACATCGTTCCTCTGCGTCCACAGACCTGCTACTACTCATTGTTCTGTCCTAATCTCCTGTTGAGATCTCCTCATCTGCTACGCTCTCCCATTCTCACACACCTCACTTCCCTGCCCAAATCCAACTGCCTTGCCTCTCAAGTCCTAGTGACGGACAATCATTTTTTTGAGTCCTTCATGTACCTGCAACCACTAGATCATCTGGCAGTTATCTGCCTTAAAAGTCCCCATCCTAACCAGACTCTCCTGACTTTATGCGTCACTTGATCATGCATTCTCCAGATCCACTGTGCTCTTTGGTGTCTGCAGGTCTGACATCGGCTGCATCAGATCCTGATTTCCAAGTTCCAACAATCAACCAAATCCAGTTGCAATCTGATATTGGTTTCTCTTTGGCAGTAAAATATGGAAAGCTATTCAAGAAGAATGGGCATATTGTTCATGATTCTCCTAATCAACATCATGGCACATGCATTCAAAAAGAAATCACAAAAATGACTCTCTAGCACTACTGCCCTGCTTTCAATTAATGTCAAGTGAGCCTGGAAGACGATTAGCCAAGCTCATGATAATGGTAATTCTTCTGTCACTCCCATGTCTGCCAGTACTCATTTTCAAGATAATCTTTCAAACACTTGGCTCTTTGATTCTAGATTATCAAATACATGATTTTCAATTCTCCTGTTCAAAGTATCTGACACCTCTCAGCCCCTCTGAAAACACAAATAAATTGGTGGAAATCTAGTTTCTGCAATATCCTATGATAATATTTTCAATTTTCTCTTGTTCAAAATATCACACACCTATCAGCCCCTCTAAAACAACAAATAAGTTGGTGGAAATCTTGTTTCTGCAACATCCTTCGATAGCATTCCTTCTAAGCAATTAATGATAAAAAAATGTCTTTTGATTTTCGACAGCTATCCATGAATCTAGTCTCTACTGGTCAATTGGTTGACTAGGGTTTTACTGTCATCTCTTGTGGTTGTGTGGTGTTGTGCAGGATTGTCTGATGCGAAAACTAGTTAGAATAGGACATAAGCTTGGTCGGTTATTCCTTTTTAAAAATTTGAATATTCTCCAAAGCTCTAGTATATTGTCTGCCGCTTCTCTTTCCTCAGAAAGTTAATATAGTTTATACAATTTGAGGCCGTGCACTAATAATTAGGCTTACCAGTCATTTTCTTTGTCTATTTGTTTTCTCACCAAGTCGTTCATCTTACTATTTCTGTGGTTCAATTACATATATACAATGTCGCATTCGACCACTCTAATTTGGTCACTCATGAGAGTGTTCTTTATAGTGTACCACATACCTCAACTGTACTTAAGTTGTTCAGCTTTGTAGGCCATGGATATACTTCATCTCTTTTCACCCACTTCTACCCATTGTGACAATAAAAATGCCATTCAAATTTTTTGTACCAATGTCTTTCATAAGTGGACTGGGCACATTTAAATTTATTGTCATTTTCCTCAGTATTACTATCACAACCGCAGGGCTAATTGTTGATTTACTTACCAACTCTCACATAAGGAAATAATTTGTGTCTGAATTGCTTAAGCATATGCATCAAGCATCTCCAATTTGAGATGGTGTTAGGAGACAGTACACTTTTATCCACTCCTTCCATTATATTTGCCAAAATACCAGCATTAATGGGCTTAGCAGCCATTTTCTTCATTTATTTATTTTCTCAACAAGCATTCAACCACTCCTCTAAGCTAGGTTACTCATGAGTTTCTTTATAGTGTGCCTTCTGTAACAGGTTATAGACGAGAGACAAATAATAAAATATCTCCATTTTGCTTGGAATGAAAGGGAAATTACTAACAAGGAAAATTGTACATTTAATGTTGGAATTTACCAAGTACCAGTTAGGTGCATGATGGGGAGGTGAGTAGAGGTCTTCCGTGGCATGACCTTGACTCGGTCAACATGAACTCCATGTAATGCCTCCTTGACTTGGTCAACGTAGGTCCCACATAGCTTGTCCTTAACTTGGTCAATAGGTACCCCGACCCGAGTCGGTTGGAGTCCCAATCACGTTTGGGTTAAGTTGGATGGGGTCGTGTGGACCCCAGAAGAGCTCAATGATGCTTATTGGGAGCTCGGCAGTACTCAGAATGCTTCGGCTACTCAGAATGCTTCGGCTGAGTTTAGTAGAGTTGGGGCTGAATCATCAAAGGACTTCATCCAGTAGGCTAGCTTTGCCTGGCTTAATCATGAGGTGGGTCAGTTACGAAATGTCAGGTTTAACCAGGAGGTGCGTCAGTTACAAATAAGTGTCAGGTTAAGAGGCTTTGGCGTGGATAGCAATTAAAGATGCAGGAAAAGAGGCGCCGGTTCTAAGCACCGGAATCACACAACCGCCCGGAATAAAGACGCCGAATGAAGAAGGGGATGCTACCGCTACAAAGGGAACATCTCTTCTTCTCCTTTTCTATATATAAGGTAATCACTTCAGCAAGGGAGGTATGCACAATTAACCACAAAACTACTATTCTACTATTGTTCTCTGTTTCCTTTTCCCTAATTTGACTTGAGCATCAGAGGGGTCACGCCAATGTGCGCCTTGGCCCCCTTCTCATCTCTTGTTAGTCTTATCAACTTGATAAAGGGAGGCCGATTGCTAAGGATCTAACCTATTATATTTGAGAGGTGTCCTAAGACAATCGTCTTAAAAATTATATGATTTATTGGATAAATAATATTCACTATTTGGGTGTACATTCTCTCTATATATGATTTGATCTTAAACTCAATTATTGAAGTTCACAATAGGGTGCATAGCATGAAAGAAATTGTGATTGGATCACAATAAGTGGGTATCTCTTCATGTGTAATTATGTACGTGTTGAAATCTTCCCTAGTCGATGAATTGATGAGACTGGACATCATCAATTTTGTGAGACTAGCATGTGTTATACTCCTTGATTTATCCAAGCAGTCGATCCTCACTAGCTTTAAACATTGGGATGTTGAGATTTAACATATGGATCATGGTTAAAGATAATCATTGGATGTGACAGACTTCATGTGGTTCTATGCATGTCTATGAAGGTCTCATTGCAGTTCGAATGCAAGTTTCCACTTGAGGTATTCAAGTTATCTTAATCATGGAGGCTTATACTTTGACATATTTGTCATACATTCCCTCATGAGTGTACTTACGGGATGATTGAGTATAAGTCAAAGTGTCCGAAGGTATTTGAATAGCCTAAAGAGAATTCATCACTCCTTTTATAAGGAGATGTATACCTTATGACCTCTTGTCAGGATTATTACTTGTAAGTTTTTGGTCAAAGCAAAAACATGTCAAGGGGATGAACTACTATTTGGGCTAGGTGTGACGTAGTCAACCCATGTCCTAAACCAAGAGGATATAAGATAAGTGAAAAGAACAGACACACAAATAACTGTAGTTACTGAAGGGTTCAGAATTTATTCTGGAATCAACTGTGATTTTTCGGTTAATTGGGGGTCCTGATGTACTACTGGGTGTCACTCATGATCTATTCGTAATTAATGGTTAATTACGAATAACAAACATAATCGAGAATCTATTGGATCACACACATTACGAGTATATCTGAAAGACATAAAACAAGTTTGAGAATTGAATTCATCAAGAGAGATTAAGTTTGATAAGACCAAATGAAGGGCAAATATGAAAATATATGTCGGGCCGAAAGCGATGGTGGGTCACGTCTCTTATAGACGAGTTGGACCCTCTTTGGTTTTATCATGAATCAAATTAGTTTGATTTAAACCAAGTTGGTTTGATTTTGGTTTGGTTTTGAACCAAACTAATAACTAATGGATTGGGTTGTGGGTTAATGGATACAGGTCTAAACTTGATTATCAAATCCAGATGGAGATATATAAATACCCTCCATAGGAGAAAAATACAGGACAAGAGTTATTCTTCCTTGGGTTTTTAGAAATCCTTTTCTCTCCTCCCTCTCCCTCTCTTGCCGCCGCCCACCACCACAAGAGGGCTCTCCCTCTTTTGGTGTCGCCGCCGCCCAAGCCGACCGCCGGCTTCACAGCCACCGGCCATAGCTATCGTCGGTCAGCCCACTGCTGCCAGCCTTCAAGCCGTCGGACAACAACTCCACCACCGGCAAAGGATTGCCGCCCCCTCTTGATTTGTGCCACTGGGCACAAATCGAGCCGTGGTTTTCTCTCAGATCACGTCGTCTCCTCCCTTTGGCTAGTATCGAAGCGGAGACAAAACTTGTGGCTTTGCGAAGTCGTCTCAAAGGTATCTCGGCGTGGATACTAATAGAGACTAGCCTTATGAGGTTATCTAAACGCTCTCTAAAAAGTTCAATTACGAACTCGCAGGTATAATCTTCTAAACGAAGTTATTATTCTATGATTATATCGGACACATGTGTGTCTTGTAGATGTGTGTGATGCGTGTTGTAATAATTTAAGAAATTATTATGTTTTCGCTGCATGTTTTATGAAAACAAAATTTTAAAACGCGCATGGAAACACCAACATGACGAAGATTAACTTGTTGGCCATCGACCTGATTGGAGTAACAGGTTCAGCAGTAGCAACTAACTCAGCCGAAAGTCAACCAGAAGTGATCTGGCAGGGAGTTGACCCATCCCTCGTTCTTAGACCGAAATAGTGCACATGCAACTTAAGGTCCAATTTAATACAGAAAGAAGCAAACTAGGGGAGAACACTTGAAATGAATAAGAAAACTTTCCCTAGTTTGTGATTCCTTGGAGGAAAGAAAGAGGATAAGTTTAAATCTTCTAAAGTTGATTGTTTAAACATAAAAAAGACTACTGACATCGATTTATAAAAATAATCATTTTGTCATTTTGGTTGGATTCCTTGACCAAAATCTTGAATAGGAATAGGGCAAAAGTGGCATGTCAATAAGCACAGGAAAATCATTCCAGTTTTTTCCTTTCCTTTGTCCATTTCTGCTAGGAAATGGACAGAAAATACGCTTGGGCAAACTTTTCCCCTTGCGCATTTCCTTCCTTTGTTCACTCCATAGTAAGCATAGTCAAAGTAATGCAAAATAATAAGAATTTCATTACTGATGCTGATATTGATATATGCCTAAGATAAGCTGACCTTTTGGCAGTCATAATCAAATTTGCAATGCCCTGCCCTATCAGTCCACATGCAAATCCAACCGTTCCATACAAGAAACCCTGGTTGCAAAGCAGGTTAACTATAATTTTATAACACATCCCTTTAAAACAATACTGTCACATTGCTTGAAACTCACAATTAACACCCTAAAGGAAAAAAGGAGTAATAATACTTCTTTTGATCACAATAATACCTTATAGAAATAAGTCGCCATTCTCTGTTGAACAGAAAATTTGCATCCTGGTTTTTCAGCTTCAAATACACTGTATTATAAGCATTCATGTTATTTTAACATACTGGATTCTGCTAATTGATTCAGAAGCAAGAAATTTAAATTACAAAGTAACAAGACAGAACAAATTTAATAATCACACTAATTGCTAAGAGTGTGATTTCAACTAGAACAACAATGCAGGCCTTGATGCAAAAAAAAAGACATGAAATACTTGAGTAGATTGAAAAAGTTACACATGACAGAATCATTATGCAGTATTTTCAGCTTCTTATTAGATTCATTATGGTAGCAGCAAAGGCAGTTCATTTTCTTCACTGAGTTAGTGAAACAAATCGCCAACATAAAATAATAGCTTTTCCACAGAAGATTAGCATGTAGCTTAATCTTGGGAATGATAAAAAATCCTCCTACCCGGGTAAAGATCACAGACCCATTCCCACAACTGAGTTAGGTTGGAGTGAAGTGTCAACAGCACTGATAATTACAAGGACCGCTAATATCCTTTCTCTTTTACTTGCTCTCAATCAAACCATCGCCAGTTTCCAATTCTCTTTTTTAACTTAATCTTCCTTCCCTTCCCTTCAAAATAAAAATCCACAATCTTCTTTCATTTTATGAAAATGAATAAAGAATCGTACGTGGCAATTGTCATTCTGTGAGCACATAATTCCAAAACTACAGCCAGTACTCAATATATTGTCTCTCTTTCATTGCAAAAAATAACTAACTACAGCCACCTTCCTGATGTCTTAGTGTCTTACTCATGCCACTTTAATCTCACGTGTAATATAGCTTCATTGTCTGAGAGACAATATTTACTTTAGCCTTGAATTTAATCACTTTCTATTGTACATATGGGAAAAGTTGCATATATCACATTATCTATCAGACAAGTCTCGACAAGAAAAAACATAATTCAAAGATCTAATAGTAGTATAAATAGCTTAATTATAGCCTTTTGTTATTCTATACTTAAACCCCGAATAACTTAATTTGCAAATTAGATGAAGAAATCTCTATCCATTTTTTGCATTTTACTTATTACAATAGTATATTAAGGAATCCACATCAAACATTGTTCACCAGAGCAATTGGAGTCATATTTTTCTATTTTTGTCATAATCGAAATTATATGTTCTCAATCATGAGCATCTTAAAAACCCATCAATAGAAACAAATGACTTAAAGGATCATCACAAGATATTCTTCCAATAATTACTAATTTATGACTACAAGAGTCAATTTGTGTTTCATATAGCATCACAATCTTTGGCTGGAATGAGAAATCAAGCTCATACCTGCTAGGGAGAGCCCCATAAGCACGTGTTATACGTCCCAATATGCTGTTTGAAGTAGATACTTGGCCAAAGCGTGCATACGGTGCTAGCATACCAACTAATGCTACATTAACAACTACACCTACCAATAGGTCTGCAGCATACAACTCAAATTCTGCCCAGAAATCTTTGCCCCTCTTTTGGATTTCCGCAAATGTTGCACAGCATGAATCAATAATTATCTGCAGCATTCCAAAGAAATCATGTCATGATTATATGCGATTCACATACTAAGAGAAATAAATTTAAGTAAACCTCAGTGCCAATTTTGAAAAGGAAAGATGGGTCAGCAAGCATCCGATTACGAAACATAGCAGAAAATTTCATTGCCGCACCAATCGGCCAAGCTGATGCCTTCCACACATCACAAAAGGTTAAAATAATTCTGGTATGAGATTATTGGCTGGACATGAACTCGGAATTGAGAAATACCTGCAGATCCAAGTACCTATACAGGAGGACCTCTTGGATCCCACTGGTTTTAGCAGCCTCAAGCATGTCAAGAGGAAGACTCGCACTGCGAGCCTCTACTTCTTTGACCACTTCCTCGTACTTCAAGAGTGGCCCAAATTCTTCTTCTTCATAACCACCACTATTATCACCACCACTGTCTTCCCGTCCTCTCCCTCCTCCTCCAGGTGGAATTTTTCTGTTACCACCTGTTCCATCAAGAATGTCTCTGCTTTCGTTTCCATTATAGTTGTCTACATGGTAGTCTTCCGTAATGTTAATATCATTCTTTAGAGGAGCATCACTGGAGCCCTTTAAACTACCAACTGTTTCTCCCGAGCTGACCTCTGCTGAAGGCCGCAGCTCGCATCTGATGGCAGTGTTAAGTTTCCTCCTATTCAAGCAAAGATCAGTGTTGTCGGCTCTAAAACAGGCCAAGAAAGTAGCTTTCGAGCGTGAGCTGATCCCCGTTGCAAGTCTAGCCTGTTGTACGAAACAAATAACATCTACACTAACATCTCTACTCCGGCAACTGATGAGACTGATTCTATGGTAGCCATCAACCGTCACAGACGTTGAGAGTGATCCAAACTTCGAAAAAGACAGCGCCATTTCTTGTTTTTTTTAATAGTCCACTCTCCCGTAGAAACACCCTAACCTGCGCCAAAAATTCATGAAAAAAATAGTAATATTGTTGGTAAGAAGCATAAGAATCAGTGGGTAGGAAATCAAACAAACAAAAAAAAGCACCTGATCGGCTTATAGCATACAGCGACAGATGCTAAGCTATTAGTTCTTAGCATAAAAAACAACCTGAAAACGAGCAACAGAAAAGAATTGACTGAAACTATGAAAAGTAACAACGAAAAGGTTGAGAAAAATTCGCGCTATTGAATACCGAAAAGAGAGTTCGCCGAAAGACGAGATGATCGATGCAGTAGCTAGACGCGGATGCGGCACCGCGAAGAAAGAAGAGGCGGCGCGTCGCTGCGCACCCGATTTCTCTTCAGGGACGCAACGAATTGCGGGGAAGTGTGTGGAAGCATGGACGGCAAAGATGTGAATTGGCGAAAAGCGGACGGTTGAAGATGGAGGATCTAGTGACCACATGTTTCAGTCTCACGAGACGAACCGATGCAGTGAAAAAGTGGTCCAAAGACCCTGTTTTTAAAACCGGACCAGTTTCTGAACTGAACCAGGACCAAATAGATTCAACCAATTTAAAATTTGTTTCAAAACAAATAAAAAACAAACTTAATCTGTTTTGGTTAGTGTCTACCACTCCTACTTGGCGTTAACATAAAATTGATAATTAATATATAACGTAGTGTTTATTAATTATAATTAATATTTTTATTTGGATTGAAGCAATAACGCTGAACTAAAATCAAAGGAACAGGGCATCACTGGTGTTTATATTGAAAAAAGTGGGTAAAAATTAAAGTGAATAGTTTTTACTAAATCATTAAAAATTATTAAATTAGTATTTTGTTTGCCAAATATTCGATTATTATTTAATTTTAAAAATCATTTTCACTTATATTATTGGCCATTACATTCTATCGACTTTTATTGTTGATTTTTATTATTACGTTTGCCCAAACAGATTCTTTCAGATTCTCACGAGACTAGATTATAAAAACATCATGAAATTTAATGCGTTTTATAATTTTAAGGTTTTATGATAAGTTTTACAATTATATTGATCACATGCTCTATTCAATCTTAAAATTCATATTATTTAGAACGAGTCCT
>JBBUKS010328212.1:0-20270 GCA_038050645.1 Hedychium gardnerianum
CAACAAGATGGAGGATATCTGCTTCAACCACTACAAGATATATTATTTATATTAAAATAATAATAATTTTATTTAAAAATAATTAATTTAATAATAGCACACTTAGCTAATAAATAAACGACCTTTCACGACTTAAGATCGTTTTAGCAAGAGGAATGCAAAGATAGCTAAAAGTGGCTTTTGGCCCCTTTAAATTTTGACATCATGGATTTATAATTAATTTTTTTTATTATTATCTGATGAAAAAATTATTAATTATGATTTAGTCTTCTCTTCTTTAGCTAATATTGAAAGAAATATTATAAATTTGACCTCTAACTCACAAACCATACATATGAATAGCACTAATCCTCCTTTGCAACGCGAGAATATTGTTATATATATGAAAAAAAGGAATATATTCTAAGTATATAGATAAAAAAATAATAGAATCTAGTGATTTTTTTTTAATTTAAAAACTTTTTTTTTCTTTAAAGAAAAGAAAAGGAATGAGTAAATGAGTAGGTGAGTAGGGTCATTAAGTGGAAAAAAAAACTATGAAATAAAGAGGTGAGTGTAAAAAAGTACTACAAGTTCCAATATATATTATTTATTGGAGGAGTTCTAGTTAGGGAAAATGGACATGATGATGTTGATAAGTTTATTTAATTAATTAATTCACTTTACTTTTATTTGGTTTATTTTATTTTTATAAATGCTTCATTTTCATTTTTATTTTGTTACTTAGGAGGTTAACACTTTGATGGAAGTGGCAATGCCATCTTATTCTTTGAAGCTAACACGATTGTGAATAAAGGTACCGAAAGTAATGAAATCTCTTTCGACATATTCATTGTCATACGAGTTTACATGCTTATTTAGTTAGTTAGTTATTTTAGGAGGTCAAACTTCTATAGAAATAATAATAAATTTGTTGTGAAAAAGAAATATGATGAGAATGTGACATTATAGATAGTGAAATACATCTACCTCTATTGAATTCACTTGGTGTTTACCTGTGCGGATACATCTCTACCTCTATTAAATTTTAGTGTCATACAAGTTTGAAAGTCCTATGTGAAAGCTCTTTATCATTTTTAATGACTTCGAGACTTGATAATGGGCGTATCTTATTAGTCAAACAAATTGTGTAATTATAAGTGGAGTTAGGTGTGTGTCTATCATCAATTTAATATAAATTGACTCAAAAGAAATGCTAAGCAAAATATGGAATAAAAATAAAGATTACAATATAATTTAGGTTAATTTAAAACTATATTATTATTATTATTATTTAAATTAATTTATGTTGTACACAAGTTAAGATTTTTCTTGTTTATACATTCAAAGTCATCTGTCATGTCACTTGTACTTTGTATTTTTGTCAATTATATTTCAATTCAAGTTGCATCACTCTCTTATCTACTATCGAATCATGTCTAATGTTATCAATCTTTTTTTTAAAAAAAAAAAAGACTAAGAAGAAGGAGAAGAAAGGTTGATCAATGAAGTGCGACATTAGGAAGTATTTTAAAAGGTTAATAAGTTTCTTTTGCACAGAATTGATGGCTTTGTCATCTCAAAAGCAAAAGTATATCTAAGTAATAATGGAAGGATGTTGCTCCTTCAATTTTGGAGCGCCAAAAGGAAAGCAAGAAAACACCTTTTTGCGTTTGTTAATCAACCCCTATCAAATAGGCCTTTTTCATTGTTGTTGCACATGATAGAATTATCATGCTTCACTGTTGAAAAAGATAGGCACGAGTATGTTAGTCTAACCGCAACAATGTATTTCGGTTCGCTTGGAGTGATTCGATAGCAACGTATACTTTGATTCACTCGTAGAGGAATGATTCGATAGTAAACTTCAGATATTGTGCAATAGGCTAAAGTTTGTGGAGATCAAACAATGCAATATTTTTTTTCATCTTTTTTTCTTTCAAGTAAGAAAGAAGTGCTCCAATGAGTACTAACCACACAACACGAGAGCACTTTGAAATAAGGAAAAGAGAGTAGAATTATGAACCAAAGTGATTGGCTGTCCAAGAGGATGTTAAAAGCAAAAGTTGATAGAGATTTGAGGCAACAATACAATACAATACAATACAATACAATACAATACAATACACAAGTGATCGTGCCAAACACAAAAACCCAACCAATAATTATCAGAATTATATATAGATTTCAGGCAAATCTTTAGCATTGATGGTTCCTAAGCTAGAATTCTTAAAGGAAAAAAAACAAACAAACAGGTGTTGGGGACTGGTTAATAGGATGAAAGATCAAAAACCAAAGTACAAAGGCAATGAATGCTAAAAGTGATGCATCTGCTCTCCAATAAGTGAACAGCTTCTAGAGTTGTAGCTTTTATGGAGCAGCTGGCTCTGTTCTTCCTTGTTACTTCATTACCTCTAATTACATTTTCCTCGATCCATTAAAAAAAAAGAAAGGCAAGAAAAAAATAGCAGAGAGATTAGATACAATAGTAAAACATATCGTGATTACAAAAAAAAAAAAAGGTTGGAGAGGAATTTAATCCACAGGGAGAATGAGAGGAGCTGTTTCTGGAGCATCAGCGTTAATGATGGATATAATGTCTTCTAGTGTTGTGGTGGTCTTCTTCTTCTCGGCTTCCATGGTGTTGGGAGACAGAGCAGTTATTGTGGTGATTGGAATTGTGACATTGGAATTAGTAATTGGAAGGGTTGGAGAAGAAGAAGAGTTTGTTAATTCTCTGGCGCGCTCTGCCTCCGCCGCCCAATCTGTTCTGGCGACGGCGCAGGCCATGAGGGCGGCGCAGGCGGCCTGCGCCGCCAGGAGACCCAGCCACAGCCCCGGCAGGCCCATCTTTCCGACGAAGCTGAGGAGGATGGCGACGGGCATGCCGACGAAGTAGAAGGAACCGAGGTTGATGTTGGCGCCGGTGGCCGGCCGCGCGCTGCCGCGGAGGACGCCGCAACCGGCGGTCTGCGGGCAGTTGCCAAGCTCGCAGAGGCCGGCGATGGGGAGCGCGAGGGAGGTGAGGTGGAGGATTTCGGCGTCGCGGGTAAAGAGGCGGCCCCACTGATGGCGCATGGAGGCGGTGAAGGCGGTGGCAGCAAGGCCGAGGGCGAGGGCGGCGGCGAGGGCTGCGGCGGCGGCGGCGCGGGCCTTGGTGGGGCGGTTGGCGCCCAGGACGTTGCCGACGCGGGTGGAGACGCCGAAGCTGAGCGCGGAGGGGAAGACGTAGACGAGGGAGGTGGTCTGGATGAGGATGCCCATGGAGGCGACGGCGGCGCGGGGATGCGCGAGCAGGCCGCTGAGGAGGATCATCAGCTCGTACCACCACCATTCGAGGCAGACAGAGACGCACGACGGTGCTGCCAGGCGGAGCAGAGCCGGCCACCCGCGGAGGCACTCGCCGGAGAGGATGCTCCCGCTGCCGGGCCACGTGTCGCGGCAGGCGCCTGAATGGAGGAGGAAGAGGAGAAGGCAAGCAAGGAAGTTGAGGTTGGTTAACACCATGGCTGCCGCCACTCCCGCGATGCCAAGGCGGAGGCGGACGGCTAGGAGGTACGTCAGGGGGCAGTGGAGCGCAACGCAGAAGGAGGAGCAGTAGGTGATCGGGAGGGTGATGTTCTGCGCACGGAGAAAGACGCGGAGCGGGTGGAGAAACGAGAGGAGGAGGAGGTCCGGCGAGGCTGCGGCGACGAACACCTGGGCCGCCGTCGCGATCTCCTCGTCCTGGCCGCACCGCAGTAGGATGGCGCGGGCGTTGAGCCAGAGGAAGGCGATGGGGAGGGAGGCAGAGAGGAGGAGCAGGGTGGCGCGCTGGAGGGTGAGACCGAGGAGCCGCCGCCGATCAGCACCGAAGGCCTGCGCGCAGATGGGCTCCATCCCCATCGCCAGTCCCGACAGCACAGAATAACCAGTAATATTAGCAAACCCGATCGCCAGCGATCCGGCGGCGAGCTCCAGCTCGCCAAGATACCCAAGGAACAGCATCGAGATCATCGCGCGCGAATAGAGCATCAGGCCGGTGACTGCCGCCGGCACCGAGATCTTCCCGATCGCCCGCATCTCCTCCGCCAACTATTTAAACAGCAACAGCAAATCGGTCAACAATTTCCAACGTGCATGTAATGTGTGCAATATCCATTACGTACCTCGGAGAGCGTGGGATGGCGGTGGAGATCGTCATGGCTGGCAAAAAGGTGAGACTTGGGATGTGAAGGAGCAGTAAGGTTGCACATCTCAGAGCTCGATGGAGGTCGTTGACGGCGGTGTCGGTAGTGACTGGGAAGGCAGGAATGCAGTAGCCGTTGGCTGCTTCTTCGAAATGGCAATGGAGGGAGGGAGCAGCAGCGAGGGGGTGGCTTTTAAATAGGAGCAGTGGAAGAAGGCCCTGAGGGCCACGCACACGCGTCGGTCTATCATCACCGCCCACCACGAACTCCCCTCGTCCGTCAACCCGGACCGAACCAGATACCGGCTTTAACCGGTTACACCCGTATGTCAAAAACCTGTCGACGGTATGGATGGTAGATGGTCAAAGCTTTTCCTCTCCGCTGACGGCTGCTTTTGCCACACTCACGGCCCATGACACGCTCAATCCCATCGTGTCGTCAAACTGGCGATCAATTCCCAGTTCCAACTGCGAGTTCTGTTTAGAAACCAGCAGCGCACTGGATGCTTTCCAACTCTTCTAAAGTTCTACTTTTTCGCGTGCACCATCCATCCAATTCTGAGGCAAAAGAGAGAAAGTGACCTTTTATTTAATTAAAAGCAGACAATTTTAAAGATAAAGTTATAGCTACACATACAAAAACGCACACTGGGAATTGGGAACAAAGGGAATAGCAAGGAAGAAGAGTGAGATCTAAGTACCTTGGCAGATGATGTAATGGTAATTTTAGACCGGAGAAAGAGAGGAATAGAAGTTCAGTGGAGGGGGCTGGACTACTTTTCAAGTGAAGGTTCTCTTTTCGACCGTCCGATAAGAGTATCAGTGTCGAGAGGAGCCTCACTTGAGGGAACAACTTGGTGCAAGTTGAGTTGAGTTGAGTTGGGGATAAAGGAGAGGTGGGAAGGAGTAATGGTGAATGGTGTACAACGGGAAGGAAGCAGTTGGAAGATGGGAAACAGAAGAGGACATGGACGCCCCAATAATTTGAGTGGGATCCCTTCCCTTACCATTAAATATTGAGTGTCAGTGGAAGGGCCGGGACAGAGCAGCAATGTCTCAGCAGCCCCCACAAATAATCACCATAGGAAGCCAAGCATAAGCCACCACAAAGTGGTGATGCACATGCATTAACAAGGAACATTTTACCTGAACACGCTGTTGATAGTTAAAAACAAAAATTACTGTATCATGTCTTATTAGCCTCTTTTTTTTAGCAAAAAACAAAAAATCAATTTCCTTTTTGTCCTAAGATAAATAAATTAATTTAAATACACAATTCTATACTTAAAGACACCTAAAGACATGACCTATGAGGCTTTGATGCTATTATTAAAAAAAAATCTTCTAAATCCCACCATATCACAGAATTATATTACCAAGCTTGAAGCATCAAGTTGAATATATCAAACTTGTTTGCATCATTTTTTTGTGTGCACTGTATATATGACCCAAGCTAATTTATAATCTACCTTGTTGACGAGAAATAACAAACCGATATCATGACAATAAAATCTAGGACATTTTTCATTATAAAAAATTAAAAAAATGCTATTTGTCATTTTCAATTATCAAAGTATGTTTTGGTGAAAAACTGCATACCAAGATGATATATCTTATCTCATCATTCTCCCTCCTCCATCCACTGCTCCACTGCAGGCCTGCAACAGAAAAGGAGGCTGGAAACTCTGTGAGGAGACAGTATAAAAGAGGCTGAGGAGGCCATGCAAGAGGCACAAAACACACACTACCTGTGGATTACGGTATGTAAATTTGACTGCCTTTGTCTTCATCCTTCTTCCAATTCCATAGCTTAAGGTTGACACTGTTGGGCTTCGCTGTCACGTTGATTAGATGTGGCTATAGAGCTGCGTGTCAAGGTCAACAGGAAATGTCATCAGTACAGGCTTCATGGTAGTGTGGGACTGACCTAATATGGCTCAGTACAGAATCGCAGTCATGTCTCATCCAACTCCATCGACAATAAAGATAAGGAAACAGACGAGTCCCAATCCAACAAAGACATGACACAAAGTAAGACCAAGTAAATTTTAGCTATTTAATGAATTACAAATTCTTGAGAAACTCACCAAAACTTGAACTGTTGTTCTGCACAAAAAAGAAACTATTCAAGTAGCATATAAATGAGAAGCAGGATGAGGACAAAGAGATGCAAAATTTAATATAGTGGAAATTTATTGAAGGAATGTATTTTGAGACAAATTTACAAGTATATTTCGAGGCTTTATCACACGTTGGAGACTTAATAACGTAGGCAATACCATAAAGAATGTAATGAGCCTTTATTTTGACTATTCTCTTCCTCTACAGTGATCAATTGTAGTAAGGAATTGTGGCCACCAACAACTGGGGCTGGAGTCGTTACATTTGCCCCGTTACCCAAAAAAACTTCTGTAGGCGCGATGATAAATAAAAATTTCCAGAGCAGATTCCCCAATTATTCCTTGCCATCTCAATGTAAGTGAAACGATTAAACCAAGAACGACAAATCTTAGAAACGCCAATCACGTGTCGAATGCTGTAGCAAATCACCATTCTTTTATCAATCATCAAAAAAGAAGAATGAAAACGATCTGATCAAATGAAACACTAACTTGAATTTTACTTGATAAAGCATTTACTCAATAGAGCATAAAACAAATCAGTGATGGCTATTTAACTTTTCAGATGCAAAGGTCACAGATATTTTTGCAGGACTTATGCAGTGGAGAACCTGGTCAATACTTTAGTGTTGATCCTTCTAAATTATAAGTTTGAGAACTATTATTTTGTTTGACTTCAGAATTGAAGTATTTGTAAAATGACTCAAAACAAAGATTGCCTCCCATAATAGGGTTTGTGACATAGTCCACGCGGTAGAAATAGAAGGGTTAAATCTTAAAGGTGATCTTTGCCAACAAGAACCAGCATATTAAGACAAACAAAGGCAAAATCTTCATGATGGAACACATGCAAAGATGCTAATGCAAGAACTTCAATGGCAACCGGTTTAAACCTCATATGGCCAATCAAAGGCATATATTTTTTCATATCTACGATCACTTACTGTCTGTCTATCTTAACTGTTAAAAAGCCTCTCAACTATAAATACCCCCAAAAGTATGCTTACGGTTAAATGGTCAGAAAAAATTTATTCATCTTAGTATGTACTAAGAAGTGTGCGTGATTGTTATAATGCTGACCTAATTGACTTGTTATATCGCTCTCAATTTCCTGCTTGGGATCAAAGGGATCCATAAATTGTGTACATGGTTTAAAATCTCTACCATGCCGGACAAAATAGTCAAAACGTATTGTTTCAATAAATTCCCAAAACTTTATACTACTCAACATTGACAATATTTCATGTGTTAGCTGTGCCAAATCATTATTTTTTTATATCAACATTTGGCACCTCTTGCATGTTATAAAGCAGATTAAGATGAATTAAAATATTATTATTATTTTTTTAGCTTGTTTCTATACAAGATAATGCCAAAATTATACCATTGAAAAATAAATTTTAAATTTATATAATTGTGTTTTCTTTTCTTTTTTCATTTTCTTCCTCCCTCCTCCAATTCAAATGAAACCAAAATAGTATCACTTGACCGATTTTGAACCTTTGTTGTTTATGATTTCTTAGTATTTTCAGCCATAAAACATCTTATATCATTTCTCACATCATATTTTTCCCGCCAATAACAATAAGAACACAGTATCCACATTTCCAAAATTAAAATATAACGCAACCAAACATTATATATTTGTACCTTCCAATGGGTTTAAACCAGTATCGGTATTTAAACCTAAATGTAACTCACCTATACCACTTAATCTTTCTGGCTGAGTTCAGGCCATTGGTAGAATTTAATTTGATATCCATCCATCAATCAATGATTAAGTATTCTATTCTTTCACACTCAACTTTGGAACAATTTGCCATTTTTAATTTTGGGATTTAGAAAGAGTTAACTAGAAAATGAAGAGTAGATTTCCAAAAGGAAGAAACAGAACATACACACATTGGTTTAGTGAACAAAAGCTATCATTCAGCAATCTAGGTGGACTTAATAAAATTTAAAAATACTTTCTTTGACCCCTTTGTAGAATAGTGGTAGATCCGTTAGTAATGAATTGAGGAGGTAGGCCAACAATTGCCACAAGTTCACTCACAAAAGATGCAAGTGATCCTACAGCAAAGGCTAGTGAATTGCCACAGCCAAATAACTGATCCAAAGGCCCACTTCGAACAGATACAAGCATCTGATAGGCACTTTCTACCAGCAACAAATCAAAGATGATAAGATAGGGGGAAAAACAGTCAAGGTACTTTTTGTCTTTTCATTCAGAAACTTTCTTATTAAAATAAATTTGATAATGATAAGTGATAAATGGGACAGGCATCACATGGTACTAGCTTTGCCTACTACATTGTCGTGATAATTTTAGTTATAATCAACTTAATATCGGGTTAGTTGTACATTACTAAATTTCATCTTGTAAAAAAAGTAAGCATTTGAGGTTAAGATATCATCTTTATTGTTTGAATGTAGCCTGCTATTGATGAAAATGAACTCATTCCCGTGAGGCTGTATGCACATTGTGCTTACAAACTTATGCTCTAAAGATTGCAAGGCTTATTTGACCAAAGGTTAACTATAATATATAGGCTAAATATTTGAGATAGTTTCAAGTGTCAACAAAGATTTTTCTTTTAAAACTTTATAAACAAACTTTTTATCTTGTTTCAATTGTGGACTTCGCCGATGTAGACTTTACACCTAACATTTTCTCAATGATAACAACCCGATCTGACATGCCATATCAACAAGATATATTAAAACACGTCCGACAGCCTTCCTTTTCCCTTGTTTTCTCTTCTAAATCCTCACCTCCCCTTCATTACTCGGAAACTTATTCTTACTATATCTCCAGCTGATGTGGGATTCCATGTCCACAGCTGCTTCCTCCTACCACCTCTTTTGATCCTCTAACCCTTCCCCTTCGTTCTCAATTACTCAAAAAAATTCATTCTTACTATAACTGTAGCTGATGTGGCATTCCACATTAACTAGTGACTGTAAAAAATGCCACATATATGTCCATGTAGGCAAAATTAATCAGTGGCTTGATGTTTAGCCACTAGTAGAACAAGATTGAAATTCCATGTATATGAAAAAAGGAATTAAAATCAGTTATTGTTTGAAACAACATCAGAGGTTAGGGCTATGTCCTATATTCAGTAACCATCCATACAGTAATACAGCATCAAGGTGTGTATCTCAACTATTTGGGAACTTTATGGATCTTATCTTGCCATTAAGCTCTATGTATGATCATAGTGTTTTTATATTATATTAAATAGCTCATACTTTAAACCTCACATCTTCAACTTTGATTGATTCAACTTGTCTGGAAATGAATTTTTTGATGAGCAAATCTGTACCATCTTAACATTTATTTTCCATATTCTTTTCATGTATGGGAGATAAACTAAATTGAGTGAGATACGAAATGTATTTTCATAATTTTATTTTGTCTATTTTTTTTTAATGTATTGTTTTTTAATTATTCAGTGTTATGATATGTAAAACATAACCGCTCTTACTACAATATTAAACCAAAGAGAGAAACTATAGCATGATAGATTTGAATTCCTCTTGATATAACCACTCAAACCTATCAATGCTACCATATCTTTATCTATCTCCTTATCGGTGTAAAATATATCAAAATATAAAACTCATCCTGTCCATCCGATCTACCTACTCCTTTATATTTCCTTCTCTTCCATGATTTGTACTTCACTACATATATTGAGTCAAAATTCTATTATACTACAAAGTAAAAAAAAAAAGTTTCTAAACAATCTCCATGATTTAAATATCAAGTCCAATTAGAGCAAAGCAAACAATAAATACAAAGCGGATTTTTCTAAATAACTGATGGGTTTTAGTACTATTGCAAAAAGTAACTTAGAGACAACGTAAACTTACAATTATAAAAAAAATCATTGTTCATACACTTAAAAGTCTTAACATTGTATTATCGTATATCAAATTGATTAAAACACCCTAGTTATTGTTTAGGAACCTATAATCAACAACAAAAAATGCACAAATTCTTCTTTCTTCTATGATGCTTAACCATCTTATTTATTGATTTAGATTCATAATTGATCTTCCAAGCAAAAAACAAAAAATTGATTTTAATATCTTAATCAACATACCTTTGCAGCATCTCATAGAATGTCTCATCGACTCAATCCCTGTAATCAATAATAGGTACTTCTTCATAAAAAGTCAAGTGCAGATGTTTGAAGTGCTGGCATGAGAAGGCCTCTAATGCAACTACATTCCGGTTCTGACAAAGACCAAGTGGCACCATATTGGAATTTTTTTGACAAGGAAGATAAACAATCAAAAGAAAAGGATGAAACAAGAGCAATTCTGATATAATATTCTTGTACTTGTTAGAATCATCAACCCACATTTTGTACCAAAAACTTCTTTCCATCATTATCACAACCTTTCACATAACTAGCAGGTTAAAAATGATGAAAATGAAAAGGCTAACAGATAATCGCACAATTTCCAGCAACTAGTTATCAACACTTGTCAAATAGTTCTAGCAAGGTGCTAATACTCAACCAAAGAAAAATGGTATTATTGCTTATTCCTGTTTAATGCCCACTAAAGATAAACCTGTTATTACTCTATCACTCTCAATACTTCGCTATAAACACCTTTTAGGTTTTAGGCAGGTGAAGCTTTGTAATTAAATATTCCTTGGTTAAGTGTTCATGACCAAATACCAATATTAGAACTGTGATGTCAGATCAAAAATTCACAACAGAATTTTGAAACCCATGATGAAGCAGAGTCTATTTTGTCCTACTGGTTCTCTGTAACCAACCCCAATATGACAGTAAAAGCACTTCCAATCCTACTCATATATTACAAGGCAACCATGATGAACCACATACCGTATCAATATACACTTAAGACTTGGGTAATCATATCATTTTTCTATTTTCTTATTCATTTCCTTCACTTGTCATGGTCATATGGCCATGTATCTTTTTTCCCAAGAGTTCAAAACAAATAAAGGATGAGAGCATATTCAACTCGCTATAAATTGCTTCAAGTTCATTCAATGCCAGCTTTTGCTACTTGGTCTCAGCCTATGCAAAATTGATCGTAAGTTAATCAGTCATATGAACATACAAAAAATGAAGAAAAAAAAATCTACCTTCAGTATCACAATCGCCAAATTCAAAATGCCCCTGCCATTGTGAGAGATGTTAAAACTTAAACAATCACATAAAAAAACAAAAAAGCACAAACAGAAGTGATCAGCCTCCCACCCTGACCAAGCCCAAGCCCTAAAGGCTCAATGAGTGCATAAATCATTGCACAAGGAATAGTGTACTTAACCTGTATAAATAATAATCAAGCAAGTTACCAAGATGTCCCAACAAACTATAAGAACAATTATAAAATTGTCTTACTGCCAAAGGTGCTCTGAGGATTGTAAAAATAACAAGGGCAGAAATGACAAGGCCATTTGGAGGAAGTCCATTTGGCGGGTAATCCACATTTTTTCCAAGAGAAGATAATACGAACATTCCAATAAAACAAAAGAACATAATGGTGTTGGCAACTCCCCAAGTCAAGCCTCACAAAACTTCCTACAGAGTATTTCCAAAACCACTGAAATAAAGCCAGGAACAATAGAATTTAACATGAGACTGGTTGTCCCACTCTCACTCCAGCTTGAGATATTTGCCCTTCATTTGGATCTCTGTTGTAGATCTCCTGGCCAATCCAATCAGTATCAAAAAAGGGTGAAAGGAAACTAAGTGCAGTGACAATGAGAAACATCCAAACAGGCAGCTTAAGGTACCTACAAGCACCAATTAAGCCCCACAAAAAGCTTCATGTCAATTATCTGTCTCACTTGTGTATCTCCAGTGGAAGTCATAACTCGGCTAGCAAAAGAAAAAGGAATTTCCTTGGCTTATAACACACTAATACATGTCAAGATCATAAGAACTACAACATTGACAAGGATAACTAAAACCCTAAACATATACAGGTACGAATTAAATATTTTATAAATCTAAGTAACGATACATTTTTTAAGTAAATGATTCAATTGATTTCAATACAGAACGAACAAGGAACTTGTGATTGAATTATGTGACTCAATAATATGAAAAGAATATATCTTAGGCGGTTAAATTTCAGTATTACATTTGGTTAGTGCGGGTGTCAAGAATATAGAAATAACAGCTAAAGTATTTCCTCAGTAAAAAAATAAGTTGTAGCTAAGTGATCATCCAACAAATTTAGCAAGGGTCACTTATCTTACTACACTGCATAACCCGACAGATCAAAGGTTTTTTTTTTTCTGGTGACCACCAGAACCAGAGGTTCTCATAGAATTAAAGAATTACTTCTCTACGTCCAATGTAGAACCGCTGTGAAAAATAACCACCGACAGAAATCACAGAAGTTACTCAAATAGTATTGCTTGTCCTAGCTTAGGCAAGGATTGGACCATTGAAAAGCATATGGACAAGCTAATCAATTTCAGAGGACACAGGGAGATGTAAGAAACAACTTTGCAGTAAACTAGTAAATTAAAGGAGGATAAGGGGGGAGGGAGCAGATGAGCACGGACGAACCTGTAAGATCAGCAAGGGATCTTCACGGACCATGTGTGGTGTTGTTCCCCACACCAAACAGCCAGAACCCTACAAAGTAAACAACAATCGCCCCGTACCGTGTCTCCCCACCATAGGAGTTGCAGAGAATGCGGCCGATGTCGTCGAAGTAGCCGATCAAGATGACAGAAAGAACGATGGAGAGGGCTCCGCCGATGATGAAGGGCCTGCGTCGGCCGACCGAGCTAGCGCGACGATCGGTCATGTGACCGACGAAGGGCACGACCAGGACGCCGGAAAGCGACCCGCAGAGCCAAACCAGGCTGGAGAACTGGTGGAGGATCCCAATCTCCTTCGCGAACGGAGCAAGAAGCGAGAGCTGGAGCGCTCACCCCTGCAGGCCGCACGCCGCCGATGCCACCCGCAGCAACACCCGCCGCAGGACCTTGGGCGGCGGAAGCGCTACCAAACCATCTCCGCCGCCCGCTTCAACCGTCTCTGCGACTGACAAGGCCGTTCTCTGCCACTCTGGGACCGGCAGCCGCGAGATTCCTTCTCGCTCCCTCAGCAAGTGCAACTGCAATCAGTGTAGGAACATGACAGACAAAAAAGGAAAGGAGCCGAGAAAGAAATTAGATTTATTCTCCCCTCGATAAAACGGTCCGAAAACGGTTTAAGAAAATAAGGATTATGGATGAGAATTTGGCTTATATCTTTTAATTTCCAAGCTGCACAGGAAAAATAAATTTTATTCGGTTTATACAAAAGAAATCTAAAATAGAAAGAAAGAAAATTAGGAGCCACTAAATCTCTTTGGCCCATGAAAAAATCACAAAAATATGCTTAATATCAAAAGTTAAGTTGCGATGGCGTTAAAAAAAAAAGAGTCAAGTTATAATGAAACAAATAGAGAAATTATAATTTAATATCAAAAGTGAAATGATATGAGACTTATATAAACTTACACGTAATCAGCAATCTTTATGTATGTACCATTGCTGTGTATTATTGGAGAAGAGTCTGTAACTAAGCTTAATACATCACTGGAATTTTCATCTGTCCCAGGAGTTGTGCCAACTGTTTGATTTTGTAAATGGCTGAAAAAGAACGACTTGGATCCGATAATGGTGAAATCAGCTTCACCGGTTAGGGGATGGATCGATTCCTTGATGTACGCATTTGAGCTCTTTCGATAGGTCGAATGCATATTAGATTGATTCCTATCGGATCGATTCTTGTCGAATATGCTCTTATTGTGTCGGCTCTTGTCGAATCTTACTATTATCGAGTCGACAATTCTCAGACCGAGCTACGTAAGGATTTCGATGAAAATCTCTAGCAACGGCGATTGAAAAAATCAAAAAAGATTATAAGAGAGACTAAGATTGGCCTTGGCAAAAAATTTCCAATGTTTAAGTCATATTCTGAAAAAAAGGAAGGTGATGATGAAATGAAAAATAATAATATTCAACATCCAACGTTATCTTATATGAGGAGCAAATAGTCCGGGGATAATGGTGTGATGATTAGATTTTTCAATAGTTAATCAAGAGATTTAAGATTCGAATCTCAGCTACGGCGTATTACAAAAAAAATTTCCTCCAATGAAAAACGGGTCTTAGAATACTGGTCATTTGGATGAGCCTCCATTAGCGTTTATCGATTTACCCTGGTGGCCGATGAAAAATTTTTATGGAGCCGGACCGATCATTTTAGGTCGACGTTATTCGATCTGATTAATTATTTTTTTTATACGAGGAGCAAATAGAGTACTATCATCGTTATCTTATATTGGGAGCAAAGAGAAAGAGGTGGCCAAGATTTTCAAAGAAGTACAATCTTTTTTCTTCACGAAAGGTGCAATCTTAATTGACGCTATTGTAACGGTTGAATCACATTCAAGTTCGGTGTTAAATCTGGCTAGTTGAGCTTAACCTTGATGTGATTTTAATGGACTTGAGTTGAGCTCAACCATGAGTCAACTCGACCCAAGTTCAATCATGAGTTAGCTAATTCGACTTGAGTGCGTTTACCAAGTGTTGGACCTAACTGGACTTGAGTTCATTGTAAGCGAGGATGACTTGACCTAAGATCCGTATTAAATCAGACGGATCAGGATTCACATTAATTAAGTTCTCAACCTGTCACGTGCCGTCTCCACCATATTAGGGAGCAAGTTGATGTATCATGTTCTCACGGAATGGACTAATGGTTAGTATATGGAGTGTTATCATCATGAAATCTAAAGATCAAATCTTGATAGTCAGATTCTTGTCCTCTCTTATATACTGGTCATTGTTCGGATTAGCTAGATTAATCCCCATGATTTATCTCTTCCGTGTTAATCTTGAGACGAACTGACGGAGACGATAGGGACGAGCGTTTCACATTTTGTCATCAAATTGATGTATCAAATTATATCTTCATGTTAGTGTTTATTAGTTTAGGTCTCCTTTCATCATGCTAAATGATCTTTGATGGTTTAGCGATCAACAAAAACATATTTTATTTCTATATAATATATAATGATTAAAAAAAAGCAGATAAAAAATAAATAAAAAATTTAAAGTCAAAATTATATCTAATAAAAAATTTAATAAATATATTTAAAATGATATAGATATGTATTTAATTATTAATAAATATTTCAATTAGATAATTTAAAATTATAAAAAAATATATAAAAAAAATTTATTTAAATATAAATAAAAAATATTGATGACATTAAAATTTATCTCTAAAGTTGACTATTTGCAATGCCGAGTTAGAGAACATGGAGACGCGGGATTATGATGATAAGATGGAGGGCAGGGCTTTGCTCAGTCAATTTCCTCGTGGCCTATTTTTCTTTCAAATGCATGTTTCATTTAACGCGTTCCTCTTGTTCCATGTGGTCAAATACTCGTTGTTCCTCCTCTTTATTCTAATCTAGATTCTCGCATGTGTTTGCTTCCGAGCTAATGATTTAGCGGCATGATATTTTAGGTTATCAGTCGTATATTTATGATTTAATTTATAAAATTAAATTAATTATTTTAAATTCATCTATTATCTGATTTATTTATTTATTTATATTCTTTCATTCCACGTGTAATTATGAAATTGATAGTAAATGACCTTCCGGCATTCCCATTGTGTTTACTAGCTGCGGCAGAGCAAACGTCTCCAAACAAGGACCGTCCATTTTTCTTCAGGAAAATAACTTCTTGGGCCAGCAACCGTCGCAATAATCAAGCGAGGACGACCTAATAATGGAGACAGAAAGAGGGTAGTCCCCATTCTATATATTAGGGCTCAAAACCCCCCAAAACAACAGTGTTTGATGAGGTAAGAATCCTTGGAATCTGAAGCTAGCTATAAGGAAAGAACGATCATTCTTCTCTTCTCTTCTTCCACAAAATCGAGGGCGAATTGCAATTCTTTGTTGTTTATCTTCTGCAGATATTAAGAACTAATCTTCTCTCGCCATGGAAGCATTAGCATCTTCGTTCTATTATGATACGGTAAGGATTCAAGTCCATTTCATTGTTTTGCATTGTGAAGTTTGAATGAGTGAAGAATCATTTGTTTCTTTTTGGCGGAACTTTCAGGGAATGAATCACAGCCTGTTTGATCAGTGGGAGCTGACTGCACTCGACCACGAGTTCAATGCAGCGCAGCATCAAGAATTGAGGCCCCTCAAAACGACCAAAACTAGGAGCTGGAGTTCTTCCACCACCACCGCCGAGCTCAACTCTGCTCCGCTGCCGGTTGCAGCAGCGTCAGGCCCGACGATTCTATCGTTCGGCAGCCCGGATTTGACTTTCTACGGCGGTCTTGCGCCTGAGTTCAAAGAAGAGATGGAGGTGTTGGTTGCGAAGGGCGACTTGAAGAGGAGCAGAACGACCTCTCATAATCAGGAGCATATCTTGGCTGAGAGGAAGCGAAGGGAGAAACTCAGCCAGCGTTTTGTCGCGCTCTCTGCGATTGTTCCAGGCTTAAAGAAGGTAAGGAAACAAAATTGCACAAAGTTTTTTTTTGTCTTTTACGAGATAGCTGATGATGTCGATGCATCTCCAACTTTCCGATGAAAAAAGATGGACAAGGCCTCTGTTCTTGGGGATGCCACCAAGTACCTGAAGCAGCTCCAGGAGAAGGTGCAGTCTCTGGAAGATCAAATCGCAAAAAGGAGCATTGAGTCTGCAGTTTTGGTGAAGAAGTCTCATCTTTGTAATCACGGCGATAGCTTGTCAGGGAACGAGAATTCCAACGAGAGCCATGGCGAGTCTCTTCCGCAGATCGAAGCTAGGGTTTGTGCGAAATCCATTTTGATCAAGATTCACTGCGAAAACCGCAAGGGAGCACTGGTGAGAGCCATTTCGGAGATTGAGAAGCTTCATCTCTCTGTGACCAGCACCAGTTTAATGGCTTTCGCTAGATCTTCTCTTGACATTACTGTAATGGCTCAGGCAAGATTCTCACCTGGTCCTTTCGCTCTCCCGTGCATCTTTTAAGTGCAATTATCTTTAATTTCCCTGGGGTTTATCAACAGATGGATGAGGAATTCTCCATGACGGTCAAGGATTTGGTGAAGCAATTGAGCTCAGCTTGCAGGCAACTCAAATGATGAAGAAGAATGTTCATTACCTTTTTAACTAGGCGACTGTTATCTCCCAATGAAATTATTCGCCACCATTTTCTCTTCTCTAGTTTTTGCTGTCCTTTTCAGCTGATGATCTTTTTTCTTCTCTCTACTTTTTGCATGGTTAAGCTACTCAATCATGTTCTAGAGGAGAAGAATGCCATTTTCTATCTGCCTTTCTTTACTACTGTTTTTTTAGGACCTCCATGGGGGAGTTGACTTTTGATCATTACAACTGTGTAATGATCCCTTCTTTCTTTAAGATTCATATGAATAATTCTCACATGTGTTTTTTTTTGGAAGATATTACGCTAATCTCGTGGAAATTTGGTTGAATCATCATAAAATGCTTGAGATGTTTTTTTTCATGTATTTGTTTAAATTTTTTAATAGTCCAATTTTCTGAAGTGGATGTAATTTGCAGAGAATTAGAAAAATTATTTTAATTTATATTTTCTTGGATGAAGGAAATAGGATGAGTTCCTCTTCCATTAAAATAATTGGAAGAAAGAATTTAAATTTCAAATATTTATTCATTAAAATAATTAATAAAAATTGATATTGGGTATTTTAAAAATAATTATCAAGATAAGATAACCTTTTTCTAACTTTCTAATATTTTATTAATATTAAACCACCCTTAACGTTTCTATTTTGCTATTAAAATGCCTACTATTTAAGATTAAAAATGTCAATTTTACTTTTTAAAAATACTATTTAAAATATTTTTTACTAATGGATAAGAGATATTTTATTAGGAAAGTAAAAAAAAGAATGAATTTAGTATTAATAAAAAATTAAGAGAAATTTTAAAAGAATGATGTCAAAGGATTCATATTAATTTTGCAAAATCATATATGTTTATAAATCTATAAATATTTAATTTAAATTGATAAGATATATCCGTAAGGACCGTGACTAAACGCAATCCGCTTAATCGGGGACGTCGTCGAACCTTCCAGAAGCGCCCTAGGGCACTCAAGCCGGCCATAAAAACCCCAGAGCAGGCGTTGCGAAACGCATCGGAGGTTAGGTTTTTAGAGCCGCCGTCGTGGTTCTTCTTCGTCCGTCCACGAACATGGTGAGTATTCCTTCCATGTTCCTGGTCAATCTCCATTCTTCTTTTGTGGATCTCGATTCTAGCAGTTTCCTCCATCATTTTCCGTCGATCTTCTAGTTTCCACATCTTTGATTGTTTTTTTTTGTTCATGCTATCTTTGATTTAAATCGGTGGCATTGTCGAATCCATCCTTATTCTTCGTCGATCTCCATTATGCTTTTATTGATTTCGACTTTAGCGCTTGGTAATCCTTTTCTTCGGCGACGGAGATCTCGATTCTAGCGCTTGACTTCATCGTTTTCCGTCGGAGCTTCTAGTCATCAGGTGTCGTTCGCTTTGTCTCTAGAGCACTGAGGTTGTGAATCTAAGGCGTACCCTTTGGCTGATGTACAGTTGACTGTACCAATACTAGATCTGATTCAGCAAGCTGCTAACAACACCAGATCTGATTTAAATCGGTGGCATTGTCGGATCCATCCTTGTTCTTCGTTGAACTCCATTGTGCTTTCATTGATTTCGATTTTATCGCTTGATAATCTTGTTCTTCGGCAATCTCCATTCTGCTTCCTGAGATCTCGATTCCTTCATCATTTCCCGTCTATCTTCTAGTTCTCACGTTCATTGTGGCTGTACATCTAATGCGTTCCCTTTTGGATGACGTCCAGTAGACTACTAGATTTTTATTTTGCCCTTTTCTGTTTTAGCTTTCCAGTTGCACGTATCTTTATGGTTTGTTTTGTTTGGTGCCAGCGACTAATACCTTGAGCCGGGGGATTTCGTAGTTTGCTGTCATGGAAGCTGATACATAGTCCCTTGAAATCCTGTTTCGTCTTCCATTATTTTCTGAAGACAAGGTACATATTTGTTTTAGAGGGTTATTGGGCACATTATTCTAGTACTGTCATAGATTTCTTACACTTTTATGATATCAGAAATATCAACTTGTCAGTCTTTAGCCTTATTTTTTACCCAATGTTTTTTTGAAGCAATGGACCATGTCACTTGTGTTTTATGTGTCTCATAGATTTCCTTCTCGAAAGAATTGTAAAGTTTCACTATTTTAAATTATTTCCAATCATTGGTTTAATTTCAACAAGATTCTTCATTTGGTTTAATTTTACTATTTTCTTGATAATCATTTTCTTCATATTCGAACTCAAGAAACATCATTCGTTCCTTTTACGTCGTCTTTATTTTTGGTTGTTGATTTGTTATTTTGGTGAATTTGGTTTGTGTTTTTAGATGCATGCTTAAGTCATGAAATATTTGAAATTGATTACGATAGATATAAGCCCATTTTTTTTGTACAATAGTAAAGTGTCTGTTTTCAATTAGTATTTATTTGCTTCAATATATCCCATGCTTAATTTAATAAAATTCTCAATCTGTCTTCTGTTTCTTTGATGATACCATGCAATCAAGTGAAGAATAGTGTGATTGGTGTGACGTTTTTTTACAATCCATATATTGTTCAAAGTGTTCCTAAGTTTTCAGTTATTATTTATTTTAACATTTCCTATCATTGCCTCATTAGAAGGAGATTCTCAATCTGTTTTGTGTTTTCTTTTATCATTCCATGCATTTAAATGCAGGATTGTGTGTATCGGCATAATGCTTCTTTACAATGCATTACCTGCCGAAAGAGTTTCCTGCCAGAGCAATCTGGGGCAAATGGGCAGTTGGGACAAACCATAATTTTTGATCGGGTGTCTTGACAATCATTTTCCTCATATTCCTAACTAATCATTGGTTTTTGTTTGTTAATCTTTTTGTG
>JBBUKS010328321.1:0-20268 GCA_038050645.1 Hedychium gardnerianum
ACCTAAATGAGCTTCACCAACGAATTTCTCTGAAGTTGCAGCAGGTAATTATCCTGTTGATTCTTGAGATTCTTGTACCTACTTTAATCAGAAGTAAACAAATAAATCCAACTTTTCTGATATCACTTTGCTTTGTGCTTTGTCTTGTATTTTGAGTTTCAGAATGATGCTCTGCCATCAGCAGAGGCAGCAGAACATTTTGAGAAAATGAAAAGTTTTAAGATGATGTTAGAACGCACATTGCAAATATTGCAGTTATCCAAGGCTAATATCAGTCCAAGTCTGAAGGATAAAATTCCTCTGTATGAGAAGCAAATTCAAAATATTCTTTCTTCAAATAAGAAAAAAGTTATCCCTTCACAGGCACCTGGACAGCAACAATTTCAGCATCCCAGTAGCCATTCTCAATTAGTGCAACAGCAGCAACAAACTCAAATTTCTCAATTGCAACAACATGACAACTATGCAAATCAACAAAATAATATTCAGGGTTCTTCAAATTCAATGCAGACACCTGCTGTGCAAAACATGCAACATGGTTCTGTGCCATTATCTGCACATTTTGGTGTTACATCTCAACAGAATATCTCAAATGCATTACAGACTGGTTCTACAGTCGATCCTGTCCAAGGAAATTCTTTTAGTTCATTGCAGCAGGGAGCAATTGCTCCTATGCAGCAAGGTGGTCTGGTATCGGCCCATAATTCCATTGCTCAACAGACCAATGCTAATGTTATGCCAAATGGCTCATTGAGTTCATTGCAAAACAATGTAACTACCAAACAACCAAATTCTAATGTGATACAACAGCAGCATTTCAAACAGGAGCAGCAGCATCTGATGTCAAATCCACAGCTAAAGCAACAATTACAACAACGACATGTGCAACAACATTTGCTGCAGCAACAACAAAAGCAGCAACTACTTCATGCCCAACAGCCCCTGCAGCAACACTTGCAGCAGCAACAACAAAAACAACAGCAAACCTCACAGATGCCATTGCACCAAATGCAACAGCTCCATCAATCAAATGAGGTCAATGACTTGAAGTTGAGACAATCACCTGGCATTAAGCCAGGCCTTTATCAACAACATTACTCAACTACTCAAAGACATGGTTATTATCAAGTGAAACCAGGTGCTGCTTTCCCAATTTCATCGCCTCAAAATTTTCAAGCCTCATCTCCTCAAGTTTCTCATAATTCTTCTCCTCAAATTGACCAGCACACTCTGCTATCATCTCAAATAAAATCTGGAACACCTTTACAGTCCGCTAACTCACCTTTTGTCCCATCTCCATCCACTCCTATAGCCCCCTCTCCAATCCCAGGTGAATCTGATAAACTTTCTAGCTTCACATCTCTACCTAATGCTGGACATGTTGGACATCAACAAACAGCTATAACACCTCAATCTCAATCTCAATCTCAATCTCTTGCTGTTGCTACACCTGGAATATCAGCTTCACCTTTGCTGGCAGAATTTACATCTCCAGATGGCAATCAGACTAATGTTCAAAATTTGGTTCCTGGGAAAGCAAATGCCACAGAGAGGCCTCTTGAACGTTTAATAAAAGTGGTTAGTAAACTTTCAGCATCTTGTTAAGTTACATGCTTACCCATATAACATGAGTTTCATAACTTATATTATGTCATGTTTCACATGATAATTGAAGTTTTTTTCTTTAATTTTTATTTCCATATAATTTTTTCCTTCAAGGAGTTATTCAAGGAAATGCCATCAGTAACTCCACCTTTCAATAATCATTGGTTTGCCTAACATAGCAGTCATAATCAGGTTGATTATTGATTTCATGAAATATAAGGACGCATCTAATAGGGTGGAATGGAATAGGGAATAGGAGTGGTTCCTCCTATTATTCTATTCCATTGTTTGGATAGCCATCCATTTTGAGGAATGACTCATTCTGTGCTACAATTTAAGATAAAGAAGGTTTCACTCCACCTCTATCAAATATATTAGCTATTGACAAGTTATCATTTCAAAACTAAAATGAAGATACATAAAATGAGTGAATTGGATGGGGCAAATGAGCTGGCTAGACTAGTTGATCCGAGTACGCTGATGGACTAGGTGGGCTGGTTGAGCTAGGCATGTCGACATGCCCATAATGTCAAGTTGGTTAGTTCAGTTGGACCAATTGGATCAGGTGGATCTATCATGCCGATCAAACCTAGTGAAATGTACAGGTTGCATGTGTTAGGCGAACCAATTAAATGAGCATGTTGGGTGGGTCAACCAAGTCAAGTTTGTCGAAAAGACAGTGGATTGGGAGCATTGAACAAGAATTAGATGAGCAAAAAGTCAAACATAGAACAAATCATTCTAATATTTATAACATTCCATTATTACAGCCAAATGAAAGAATGGAATGAGATCATTTCCTATTCTATTATTTATAACATTCCATTATTACAGCCAAACAAAAGAATGGAATAAGATCATTCCCCTTTTCACTTCATTCTATTTCATTGCTACCGAATGCAACCTAAGTGATTATTTATATTTATCATTGTTTCCTTGTTCAATCTTCTAAGCATATAGGGTATGGTTTAATGTTCTTCCGGGCCTTTTTTTTTCTCCATGGTGCAAAATATTGTGATTTTCTGGTTTTCTGCTGCTGATTCTCATCTTCACCTGGTGGGCGTGGGTTTCTTACTTTTTTCACACTGCCTAAATCCTAGAACCCTCATCTCTAGCCATTTGTGATAAGCCAGCACTGGCTACCTTCTGCAAACTACTACTATTGTCATCTTCCTTAGATATGACAACCTAGGTGGCCGGCCTTTTTACATTCTGATGGATTGCTACTTTGATTTGGTATAAATCTTGTCTTTGATTTGGAATTGATCCTTAATTAAGGGGCTGGATAAGCATTGAATTAGTGATCGTCATTGGAGAAATGATGATCTGGTTATCTTTGGCGAATTCTTATCATAAGCTGCTGAATTTAGTTGTTCTTAATTTGGCTTGATAATATGCATAATCATTGCTGGATAAGATTTGTATAGCCAACCTCAGATTGCTGGGATGTTGGTTTTGTCGTTTATTTGCTATTTACATACTCAGAATTGATTATTGTACTAGATTATATTAGTATAACTGTAATAACCCATATGGTCATTTTGTGTTTGTCTCTGGATTCTTATGTCTCCCTAACTCCTACATTACATCCTTCACTTATCCTTAAGCCAAGACAGTTGTGATAACTGTGGTGAGTCCTAACTTTTTCTCTGGCATGGTATCTCGATGGATGGTTTGATTGAATAGTACAGAAATGAAAGTCTTCATTGAATGTCTAAAATAAAATAACTTGAAAGTTATTCCTGGAAGACCTGGATTGTTCTCTTTTGGCCCATCTCTGTGCCACTTTTTTAGCATGAAATCTTATGTATCAGACAGAATCTATGTCTATTATATTGTAAGAAGTTTCAATACTTGATATGGTTATTGTACCTCTTTATTTTGGTCGGCCCTTGTATTTTGTAGTGAAAGCCTGATTCAATTAGGAGTTACCCTATTTGTGTATGTAAACTAAGACATTCTTGAAAGTTCACAGTATCAACAATATAACAACCACGTTCTCTTTGGATGCTATTTCAGTTACAATCATCAACGCCCAAGGCTCGGAGCTCAGCTGTTAGTGATATTGGTTCTGTTGTTAGCATGATAGACAGGATAGCTGGTTCTGCACCAGGTAATGGTTCCAGAGCTGCTGTTGGTGAGGATTTGGTTGCAATGACAAAGTGTCGTTTACAAGCCAGGAGCTTCATGTCTCAAGATGGAAGTGCTACTACGAAGAAAATAAAGCGTGATACAAGTGCCATGCCCTTGAATAATGTTTCATCTGCTGGTAGTATAAACGATAGCTTTAAGCAATCTTATGGTCTTGATACATCTGAACTAGAGTCCACTGCTACATCACGTGTTAATCGACAAAAAGTTGAGGTGTGATTACTGTTCAATTGTTTTTCTTGCAAGTGAATTCTTCTACAAGCTTATTTTTGTTTACTATTGTTCAGTTCTTTAGTGTTGTTTTTCTTGCTGTCTTGATATTTCTATATTGCATATAATTTATGATTCCAGAATTTGCTTAAATTTCTTTTCAGTTCTCTTCTCTATTTTGTGCCCATTAAATTTTTTTGTAAACTAGCACTAGTTCCTCTTTTGCTCATTGATTATGGCTATATAAAAATGGTCTTATTAGAATTGCATGGAATCTTTAACTGATACTTTTGAGATAAATACATGGCATCGGGAAATGTTTCTCTGCATCTCCTCTTGTTGTAATAATTTTTTTCTCACCCGTCTCTTGCTCATCTATGAATTTTCTATCTAGATCTTTTTTGAGCAATTTTCAGCTCTATTAGATCACAACACCACGTGCAATTGCAGGTAAATCATGCCTTGATTGAAGAGATAAGGGAGATAAACCAACGGCTAATTGTTACAGTTGTTAACATTAGTGAGGAGGGTACTGATTCAATTTCTGCTGCTTCGGAAGGTGAAGGAACAATAGTGAAGTGTTTCTTCAATGCCGTGGCTCTCTGTCCAAGCTTAAAGTCGCAATTTGCCTCGGAAGATATGGTCAGTTTTAATTAACATTGGAAACATATCATATGCATGTTTCTCGCGTCTTACTTTCTGCCCATTTTGGTTGTCCAGGGTCCAATTCTACCTCTGAGATTGCTTGTTCCTTCTAATTATCCCAAATCGTCCCCTGTTCTTTTAGACAAACTTCCAGATGAACAAAGGTATGACAGTTGTCAGTCAATCCAAAGTCAAACTAATGATAAAACAGCAAACTGACAATTTTATTTTCATTTTAAAAAGTAGGGAATCGGACGATCTTTCTGTGAAGGCTAGATCAAGATTTGTCATCAATCTTCGCAGCCTGTCACAACCAATGTCACTAGGAGAAATGGCAAAGACGTGGGATGCTTGTGCTCAAAGAATAATTACCGAGTATGCACAGCAGACTGGCGGAGGTACCTTCAGCTCAAGAAATGGTGCTTGGGAAAACTGTGTAGGTGCTTGATTGCAAATGTTTGACGTTGCAGTGTCAACGCTCATCGGAAGTTGAAGAAAGTGTGGGTTACCGTCTAGCCATGTGAAAGAAAATTGGATAATCCATTCAGACTTTTTGATGGATTTATTTGATTCCTGTTGTAATCCATATTTATCACTTGTGGTGCACGGTTGTAAGGCTGTTATGTTACGGGAAGTTTAATAGGATGATGTTTGCACGATGTGATTAATTTGTCTACTCTGTGGTAGCAGCAGGTCAGGTCAGACGGTGTTTGTGTTTCATGTGCACGAGTAGATATATCCATATAATTAAATAGCATGCAATAGTAAAGGTGTAAACAAGTGTGTTCAAATTTGATTATTTATTTATTGAATTAGGAGTTTTAAATATGTAGCATTATATTTATAAAATAATAAAAGAATTGAAAGGACTGTTTTGCATTAAATATAAGTAAGATAGTTATATATTTTATATGCAATTTATAAGAAAGTTTTATAAAATGGTTATTAAATTTGTTATGTTATATAACGTTGAATGTTAGATTATGATTCGAGTATATGAGTAAAAGATGAGAATGATGATAATATAATAAAAAATAGTGTTCAATAACATAAAAAAATTTATATAATTAATATTATCTAGTGAGATAAAATTTAATTATTGTTATATTTATCGAACTTGTTCAAATTTATTTATTAAAATTTTTATTGTGTTTGAGCTGAATTTAAGTTTGTTTGTCACCAGCCATACCGGAGGATAAAAAAACATAACAAATTAGCCCTGCGTTAAATTCAGTCTGCTTTGTTCTGGCCATGATATACCTTGTCTCTTCCTGATCTAACTTCACTTTATTTAGTTTAATTTCTTGGCTTGAGCCATAGTTGGACTTGAGCTAGGTGACACCTACACTATATCCGATTGATTTTAATTTTTTTAAAAAATATTTAATAAATTCTGTATTATTATTATTATAATAATAAAATATTTATACAGTTAATAAAATCGTACATTTAATAATTTAAAAATGTTTTGAAAAATCTAAGCCTGCTTTAGGCTGGGACTAGGCATTTTTAGGTTATAAGTTTATTTCTTACAATTAAAATCCATTAATGTTGTCATTTTTATTTATTACTTTTTTTCTTGGCATGGAAATTTATCACTAAGTGGTTGATCAAATACGTAGAATCTCTGGTTGCACGATTGCCCTCTTCTCTCTCTCTCTCTCTCTCTTTCAACTGCTCCTGCACCTGGATGCTCTTCCAGGTGGTCCGAAGGGAGGCCGGTTTGCTCGCTTGATGCTATCCCTGCTTTCTTCGTCTCGCCTTTGCGTCGTCTCTTTCCCTTTGATGTCTTCCCCGTGCGTCTCCGTTGATGGCGTCCTTTCCACCGGGTTCCAAACTCTAGGTTTCCTTACTACTATACGCGTTGTTTCTTGCTTCGATTTGAAGAAAAAGGAGGCTTCTCTTGATACAATTCGATCTGTCAGAGGTTCTTTGTTTTGCTGGACGAAATGAGTGATCGTAAGGTAATTCATGCTGTGATTTTTGCAGTTTGGTAGCACAATCTAAGAATTTTGGCTACTTATTACTTTCCTGGATTTGCAGTTTGAGGGCTTAAAAAATTCTTTAATGAATTATCACCATATGCAATGATCTTTTAAAACTGTTTTGGAATTGATATGCCTGTAGCGAATTGACATTCGTTATTTTACGGGATCAAGATATAGTCGATAGTGTATCTTTTTGTGTCCAAATTGAATTGTTTTGGATAGTGAAGAACAATATGTTTGTGTGGTTTGGTCAAATAAACAAACAGTTTTGAATGCTAAAAAGCTGAAAGAGAGTTAAGAGAATTACTCAGCCACATGTGGGTTAACCAAATCTTGTTTCGAAACAGCCAATAAAATCATCATCTTTGGAGCATAGTTGTGAAGACAGATGTAACAACTTCCAATCAAGGATTAAAAGTGCCCTAAGGACGCTTCTGGTGTTGAGTTGTCAGAGCACAAAGGTTTATCTGAAGGCATTTTCACTTTTGTGATTGGTGGTGGTGGAAGTATGTTTGTCTTGCAATTGATGCTTAACTTTCTCAAAATAGGAATATAAGTTATTAAAATGATCCATCATGACATGCAAAGTTTCAAACTGATATTTCATGAATTGTTATTTGCCTTCTGATACCATATATTTACATTGTTGTCTGCCTTTTTTAAGCAGTTCATCATATTTGGGTCATTCACTGAAGATGAGACTAGATTGTTTCAGAGTCAATATTTCAATTGTACGCACTCTTTGGATAAGGTTGGACAGCCATGTGGGTCATTGGACCTTACCTCAAATTTGTATAAAGGTTCTACTAATGGACCAAAGGTTGATACTTCATCTGAAAAATCAGAAGGTCTTAATGTTTCGGATGCTATTTCAGATCTAATATACGCTAAAGAAGCTGTCAAAGTGAATGACAGCTTACAAAAGGTTACAGTGGCCCAAACAAAGGGATCAACCATTGATTCTTGCCAGAGTTATAGGCTGATAGAGGAAGGGAAGGATGCCTTAGGTTTAATGTCTCTCCGTGTAACTGACAAGGGCACTTCTAGTGTTGACTTGTCAGAGACAAAGGACCAAGAAGGATGGATTCAAACATTAAATCCTGATAATTTTAGTCCCTTTTCTTTGGCAGTTGAATGCCCTAAGGTGGATGTCCCAAGAACATGGACTGAGAAAGGGGGAACCGCTGAAAGTATACGACCAAGAGGTTTAATAAATTTAGGAAATCTGTGTTTCTTAAATGCAACATTGCAAGCACTTCTGGCTTGTTCACCTTTTGTCGGGCTTTTGCAGGATTTGAGGAATAGAAATATTTCTAAGGTTTGTGATAATATCAATCCATTTCTACCTTTTCATCTTTTGTTGATGTTCTTTCCTATAATCTTTATTTTGTTTACTTTATTCAACTTCAGATGGACTATACGACATTGTATGCATTTGTTGAATTTATCTGCGAGTTTGACATGCCTGATGACTTAAGTGCAAAGGCTAGTGGAGTGGCATTTCTTGAAAGTGGAAAACCTTTTAGTCCTAATATGTTTGATGTGGTTCTGAAAAGATTTACTCCAGACATGCCAACTGGTATATCAAGCAGACCAAGGTTTGTTAATTAATTGCTATGTTCCATTATTTCTATTTTATTTTAAGCTGTCATTTGTCTGGATTGACACATGTATGTTGGACCCTGGAAGGAGTTTGTTTGAAAAATCCATGTGTTCCCTTAATTTGTGGTTTTATGGGACCATTTTTTTTTAAAAAAAATATTACTGACCAATACACTTAACTGATTGGCTTAACTAACTGAATATGCTAGGAGATAATATATGTCATACCATGGCAAGCGGTAAAGTGACTGTTGGTGTTGGTTTAATCATGCACAAGTCTAGTCTTCTCCAAGATTGCCTGCACCTTGAAGATTATTTAGTACTAAAATATGCGAGTCATTGATTCAATTGTGGGAATCAACAACCTAAAGAAATCTTTTCTTCTTGAAGTCTGACTGTTTTAGATTGAATATAATTATCAAATGTCATTCTCTCTAGCCAAAAAAAAACAAAACAAAAGGTGGACAGAGTAGAGTGAGCCTGGGAAAATGATGGGGTTGGTTTTCAACTGGATAGGGATCTCAATAGACCCAGGGTAGCATGGAGATGGTAAATCTACAAACTTGTCCCTCTGCACCCACATCCCTAGTGTTGTGATAAAGGATGACTTGAAAAAAATCTACTTAACCAAAATATTTATATGAACATTTGATGCAAGTGTTACTACGATGTAGCCTTTTGTAGAGCTTGGATAAAGCTCATCACAGATAGTCAGGAATCAGATGATTTGTTCTTCGTGTATGATTTTTCTAGGTAACTTTAACAAGATGTTCAAGAATGAAGTATATTTTTGGTGATTTGACTTTGAATTATGCATTCTACAGACAAGAAGATGCCCAAGAGTTCTTAAATTTTATCATGGATCAAATACATGATGAACTGTTGAAACTTAATGGTAACTTCTCAAACAGAAATGATGGTGAAAATGCTCTCATTTCTTCTACTGAAGATGAAGGGTGGGAGATTGTTGGACCAAAGAATAAGTCTGCTATCACCAGAACTCAGAGCTTTATGCCATCACAGCTAAGTGCAATATTTGGAGGCCAATACAGAAGTGTGGTGAAGGCAAGAGGTGAGATATGCATTCAGTCTCTTTCTTGCATGCATATAATACAGAACCCAGGTTTGTCCATATTCCAGACCTTTTGTTCCTATAGAAGTTCTTCTAGTGGTACATTCTTATTAATGTTTAACACTAATTTGCATATTCTGAAATATGATCTCAATTTTTTTTTTCTCAATACTATTTGCTTTTATAGTTTAGTGTCTTCTGTCCTATTGGAGTGCTGATATCTCCATCTTTAGTAATTTTGGGGCTTAACATGAGTGTATTCTCCACTGTCCCTTTTGAAATTTAATTGAATATCTTATAAGTTCAACATATTTCTTTTCAGTTAGTATCAATTTTATTATCATCCAAATCATGGATTAACTATTTGTGGTTCAGGAAAGAAGGCTTCAGCTACAGTTCAGCCTTTCCTATTGCTCCACCTTGACATATTTCCCGAGTCTGTGAATACTATTGAAAATGCACTACATCTGTTTGCTGCTTCTGAAAGTCTTGAAGGATATAGAATATCAGATGGCTCGGTATTACTTTAGCTTTCTGCTTAGTTATTCTTAATTATTTTTTTACTAATCATCTGAGTTACATAGTTGAGTGCAATTAGTTTTTACAATGCTTCTCTAGTTTTGTGATTTGCTGAAATATGTGATGGATTATCCTGAATTGGCTTCTTCTCTTGGTTATGTACTTATGTGGGACAGATGGAGTACACTTATGTTCAACCAAGTCCAAATGTGATATGCTCATGTGTTCTCATTTTAGGGCGCGGTATCAAATATTGGTGAAAGCCTGGGACAAATTATGTTTTGAGTTGGTCATAGCTTAATGTTACCACAAAAACAATTGTAGTCCCACCTAGGTCCGTTCTCCGAATAGGTATTACTCTGCTTCAGTGAGTTTAGTAACACAAATTCAGCATTGAGAATTATCCCTGTGGCATAAAATTATTTGAAAATATATTTAAGAAATAATAAATATTAGAGGTTTCTACTGAAACATTCCAGGTTTGTCACTTTTTAGTGTAATTACAATTATCAGAAAGAATAATAAAAAACATTAAACAGAAAAAAAGCAAACAAATATTTTTGGTTTTAAAAGTTTCAGTTTCTTTATACAATATGGTCTACTACCATTGATGAAAATGGACTGTATTCAAATGATCAAATTAAGTTTTAGTTTATTAACTCAAAAAAGGTATATATATCTTTTTGCACTAAAATCCATCCTTGATATCTTATAAGAGTTAAACTTTGATTAATTATCTTTTATGTTGTTATCTATGGTTTGCTCACTTGAATGCTTGTCACATGAAAAAATTGTATAAAGAGACTCCAGCAAAAGAAGTGTCTGTGTAATTTAGAGTAAATCCAGGATCTTCATAATCTAATATTCAAAGGGTTGAGGATTTATATTGACCTCTTCCTCTGTTATTTTCACCCTCCTGGTCCATTCATGGTTAATATTCCTCCTTGTTTTTTTTCCTCTTCTACTCTACCTCTAACTTTTGAGAGTTGCCAAATGGCATATTATTCTGTCATATGATTCCACCAAATAGTTGGTTAAAGTCAAATCAGTGATAGGTTGTCTCAAGTTAAATTGGTTTATCCAAACAGGAAGTTTTTGAGCTGATAAGCCATTCAAGATAAACCATTGGGTTGTTGTTAATGATGACCATATGGGGCTGAGTGTTTTTCCCCATTTCACTTTGGAAAATTCACCTTCATACTGATTGATTGTCTGCCTGAACAATGATCAGCTAGAAGTGTATAAAAAAAAATGGATTACTAAGTTGAGTATGACCTGAACCTATTTAGTGAAACCAGATTACTATTTAATCTTGCAAACCATGCAGCTCTCCTCGTCACTGTACATGTCCTGGCAGATAGTTGTTCAATGCATGGATTGTTCTTGTAGAGTGCAACTCCATGTCATGATTTTAACCTATACAGTGAAACCAGATAAATATTTAAAGTGACAAACCATGCAGCTTTCCTTGTCACTATACATGTTCTGGCAGATTGTTGCACGAAGTTATGTTAGTAGATTGTGAATGCATGTCATGATCTCAACCTATATAGTGAAACCAGAATTACTAGCTAAACTAACAAACCATGCAGCTTTTCTAACCACTGTACATGTCCTGGCACACTGCCGTTTGATGTCATGAACCATAGTCCTGGTAGATTGTGACTCCATGTCATGCATATTGTTCGGTGAAAATATATGCCATTGGCCACAACACGAGGAAGTAGGAATCAATTAGATACATCTCGAACAATTTTGTTCTTATTTTAGATTCTTTTGGTATTCTTAGAATCTGTGACCTCCTTATTTTTAATTATTTCAGCTATGTTTATCATTTGGAAAAGTAACATCTTTCTTTCATGGTGAAAGGTGGAAAAGATATTTGGAACTCATGTTGATAATGATGAGCGCTTTTGCATAAGCATAATATAACTTTTTGTTTACGATAGGATATGCTATATTATAATTCCTCCTTTTGAATTATTAACCCATTGGCACATCTCCAAACTCATGATCATATCATTCCATGCTAGTATGATCTCAAGGTATACAATAGTATACTGACAGAATGCAACAAGCGAATGCTAACCGAGGTTTATTTCAACTTCATGTACCAGCCAGGAATTGTTTATTTCTCTTAGTTGTCTCTTCATGCTAGACCAAATAGAAAGAACAAAATAGGGTTCAGATTTTCATGCCTTCCAATTTTTTACTATTATCTGGTTTTTACTTTTGGTAGACCACCTCATTTGCAGGCTGGCTCAGTTAGTGCCAGCAAGTCAGTGAAGATACAACAACTGCCCAAGATAATGATATTGCATCTCATGCGGTTTAGCTATGGAAGCAGAGGAAGCACAAAGCTGCATAAGCCTGTTCATTTCCCACTTGATCTGGTTCTTGGGCGTGAGCTCTTAGCATCACCAACTTCAGAGGTAAGTTTGTTTTTTACTAGATTCTTCATCCCTGTGGAGTGTATCCATTTCAAACCTTCTATGTTCTATGTTCAAGTGTTCAAATTGATTCTTGCTACACTTGTAAGAGGAATCTGGCATGCTGGATATAATCTTGTCAAAGCTTGAATTTACCCTCTTTACTGGAGATTCGTCTAAGTTGACTTTAGTTCCTTTCAGAGCCGAAGATATGAACTTGTGGCGACTATCACACACCACGGTCAAGGGCCTTCACATGGTCACTATACCACTGATGCAAAGACTTCTACCAGCCATTGGCTTCGTTATGATGATTCATCAGTGATGGCTATCAACACGAACAAAGTGTTGGACGACCATGCTTATATTTTGTTTTATAAACAAACTTAGCTTATCTAATGGTTTATCTCCTTTTGATCATGTTTATCATGAACATTTTCCTGAGCTAATTTTGCATGAGTACTCTCGATATATATTTAGTTGAGGTGAATTGCTATTCTGAACTGAATATTATGCATTGCCAAAGTTGTAATATTTAGTTTCTTCAATTAATACTCTTTTTTGACTTATGTTTTACTTTTGATATTTAAAGATTGAGTGGGACGACATTCATAAATCATGATTTTCTATTCTAAACCATGTAGTTAGTATATTTTGATATTTTCATTTAGGATTGAGTGTTGGTATATTCCATGTTCCAGTGGGGTGGTTGAACAAAATACCTTATTCATTGATTCTACATTTCCTTTTTATCCCAGCTTGATTTTTTGTGTCAAATATCCATTGTCTGATAATTGATAATATTGAAATTGTGAGTTAGTTTTGTTATGACTCTATTCTAAACTAGACATTTGAGACCATTAGCAAGTTTAAAATATTATTTACAATCTCAAATGTCCAATTAAAAAAATAGCAAATTGGCTGCTACGCGCACTTATTGTGATTGCTGATTAGCCCTCGCTGGATCGTGGTGGAATGTTTTGTGATGAACCTGGTCTAGGGAAGACCGTGACTGCATCGTCTCTTATCCTTAGACACTCATGGAACAGTGCCTGATGCTCGTGCTGTAGAAGTGGTAAAGCTACGTGAAGTCTTTGGATTAATATAATCATGATTAAATTTTTTAATAAATAATTAAGAATTTTAAGTTTTAAATTTTAATTACGATATATCGTAAGAATTTTTTTTTTAATAAAAAAAATAGGTCTAAAAATATTGACTATTTGAATGCGCGTTCATTAGTATTTTTCGATTTATTTTGATGATTGATGAAATTTTTTTATAAGATCGAATCGATTATTCTAGGTTTAATATTATTCGATCTGATTATTTTTTTTTAAACTACATGCATAATTAGAACTAAAGAGATCATTTATTATTTTTTAAAAAAAAAAATTTAAAATTTCATTTTTTAATCTATTAATTCAATTTAATTCTACAACAAAATTTTATTAATCATCAAAATAAATTTAAAAAAAATATTCATGAAGATTTATTGATCAATATTTTTTAAATTATCATTTTATTAAAAAAAAATATCATAATTAAAATTTAATCTTTAAATATTTAATTAATTATTTGAAAGACCTAATCCATATATTATAATCTTGAGATAAAAAGATAATCATCATTACAACATAAAATGAAATTGTTATATTAGCAGTTCCTCCAAAAAAAAAAAAAAAAAAAAAGTCATACATATTTTTAAAAAATAAATTATAAGGATATTCTACTTGAATATAGTGGGGTTTTTTTTGTATAAGAAGATTAAATATTTTATATTTATTAAAAATTAATCTTAAATTTATTGCAATAAACATCTATACATACATATCATCTATGTCAGAGCAAAGAGGGGTCATCATGAACTCCGGGCCGATGGTTTAATTCAACTAATTTGCTGCCAGCAAGGAACAGGCCTGCGTCACAAAGGGGTGAGGCCCGTGGTAATCTAATCCTACAGTGATCCTGCGAGTGGTAGTTGAGTTGCTGCCAAGGAGTCTTGGGACTATAAAAAAAGAATATCATGTCTGTCTGGACTTTATCCGAAAAGGAACTGCACTGGGGAAAGAGCAAAACGTCTCATTTTTCACTAGTGAGTGTGCCAAAAGAGCATTTCGCATGATCAATTCTGAAGTAATTCTTAGTGGTGCTGAGTAAAATTTTGAAATCATTGGTGATATCAGGTGTTGTGATACAACTTTTCAGACGTGCATATCACAGTTTGTCTTATTTATAGTTTAAAGGTCATAACCACCCACCTTTGAATAAAAAAGAAATAAGAAATTCCATGATCTACTTAATTCTCTGGTTTATGAACTTTCAACATTTTTAACAATCTACTGGATGTTGGATATAAGACGGAGAAGAATCATTACTAGATGGGTTGGCTCACAGCATTGGATTAGCTGATTAATTTCGCTATAAGTTTCATCTAAATGGTTATATGCATCTAGGAGTAAGTCATTTCTCATAGTGTTTAATTTATGTACAAGAGAAACTATCATTCTTTATATTGTCAGTAAGTGCAACCGATCGAAGGTCAATAAAGTGGTAGGCTCCTCTTCATGGCTGAATGCTTGCTTCGTCCCAACTTAACGACAACAAAAAGGAAAATACAAAGCCAAGAAATATAGTGAATGGCTAAGTATCGATCATTCCTCGGTATACAAACCCGGTTGTTACTACTACATAGAGAAGGACAATAATACAAGAAAGAGATGATCCACCTTACAATTCTTTTTTTTTTTTTTCTTTTTTCTTTTCTAGCACAAGAATTAAAGTGATGCTACTACTCACTCCATTGACTCGAAGATTTCGTTGTGTCCTTCAGATCCCCAGTTACATGCTTAATACCCCACAGCAGAAAGCTGGACCAGCCAAGTCTTGTTTGATAGTCACAAGAACATGCAAGGATAGACTGATAGTGATAACATCACTCGACCAGCAAAACAGTGTTCCTGAGGAATTAATATAGCTTTATAGACTGATCCAACCAAACCTCACGAGTCATGAGGAATATTAAATCTTTCATTACTCACTCTCATAGTCTAATGGAGATAGACATGGTGGTGGTAGTGGTGGTGGTGGTGGTGGTGGTGCTTATGATTTATTCTGCCATTTCATTAGAAAAAAATATATATATAATTGTTCTGATTAGTCCACCCAGCGAGAGGGATAAAGAAAGAGATTGGAAAAGATCCATGGAGACAGCATCAGAGGAGACGAGGAGGCAAATCTAGAGAGGATCACATGAAATTGCCTTGTGGGGTCGGGGAGGATACAGCAAAGGCCACAAGAGCTCTGAAAATACAGGCCAAGGATGACGTCACCGAATCTTGTGAGAGGATTGGATGGTCCACCACCAGTCCCTGCCTTTCCTCCTTTGCGCACATCTTGAAGCAGTCGGGCGGAGGGGATGAGCTCATGGTGGTGTGGCTGAGTTGGTCCGGAGGGACAAGCGTGGAGATGGCTTATAAATAAAACAAGAGATCAAAGGAAGTCATGAACGGACCTTGCTTGGTATCCAATTCAAAGATAGAGTGAAGATTTGGAGGTGAAATCTGATGGATCGTTCAGAATCTGGTTTCCTTGCTGGATGTTGACAAAGAAAACAAGGTGAGGTGGAGAAGGAGAACCTTCATCGACTCTTCCTCTCATCTCCCCTGTCATTTGAGTCGCCTCCTCTCCATCACTTGATAAAAGAAGGCAGTGGTGGTGCTGCTGAAAGAAAGAAAGAAAGAAAGAGAGCAAGAAGAAGAAGAAGAAGAAAATATGGGTGTTGAATCTGTTGATAGAGAGGCAGAGTTTCATGTGTTGGCTGTAGATGACAGTCTCATTGACAGGAAGCTCATTGAGAGGCTCCTCAGGACCTCATCCTACCAAGGTATTCTCATCGATAAGAGGGAATTGTCACTCTTTGGTTTATTATTATTATTTTTGTTTCCTTTCTCTTTAAGCAATAGTTTCTTTGATGCTTCAGTTACCACAGTGGATTCTGGGAGCAAGGCTCTTGAATTGTTGGGATTGGGAGAGGAACCAGCTGTCTCATCACCTGCCTCACCAGATAAGAATGTAATCAATCAACTGCACTGAATTATTTTGCAACATGGATTCCTGTATTCCCAAAGATATGAGTTTCTGAACTCAACATTTGATGGCAATTTTGATTCATAGGAGATTGAGGTGAACTTGATCATTACAGACTACTGCATGCCTGGAATGACAGGCTATGATCTTCTCAAGAGAATCAAGGTACTTCTTCACGTTTCCTCATCTCCACTCTAATTAATCTGTTTCAGGATTTCTTATACGTGCCGGTTTACTTGTGTTAGGGTTCTTCATCTTTGAAGGGCATTCCAGTGGTGATCATGTCCTCCGAGAACGTGCCTTCCAGGATCAACAGGTGAGGGAGATTAATATCAAACATTGACAACAAAAATAGTTAGTAAAGTGGATTCCTTTTTCATTATGTTCTCCCACCAGATTTGGTTTTGACATCTTTATAAAGATTGTGAGGGAACTTTAATAAAAGGTAAAGCATGCATGCAGGATAAAGAATAACCCATAGTTCTTGATCTTCTTTAAGCTTAAGTGGGAGGTAATAAGATGATCTAAGAATTCCTTTTCTTAGAAATGAAAATGGAGTGCTCTAAAGAAACGAATCGCAATCAACTTGTCTCCTCTCGGGGATATATAGAATCCTCCAATTGGTGGATTGTTTATTTGAGGTCCATCAAGTGGTCCTTCGTTCTCTCATACTCATAAATGTGGCCATACCTTGTTAGGAATCAAGAATAAAGTGAATTCCTGTGAAGTATTCAAACGTCAAGAAAAACCTTTGCCTAGTTTTTGTTAGATTTGCTCAATATTCTCCTTTAGATTTGCTCAATATTCCTGTGATGGCAGATGCTTGGAAGGAGGAGCAGAAGAGTTCTTCCTCAAGCCCATACAGCTCTCGGACATGACAAGGCTCAGACCTTATATGCAAAAAGGAAAACTAAAAGAGCAGCAACAATCACAACAACAACAGCAACAACAAGAGGAAAAAAACATTATCAGTGGCAGCAGCAATAGCAATAGCAATAGCAATAGCAATAAAAGAAAAGCCATGGAGGATGGTGGAATTTTTCCTGAGAAAACAAGGCCGAGATTGTCCAGTAGTAGCTTGGCATCTGTATGAGATGAAGAGAGCCAGGTGCTGCTAATCAGGCAGAGAGGTTGCTTTCAGATTTTGTTGTGCCCAGCATTAAACAAAGATGTAAACGATCGATAGAGGTTTCAGTCTGGACAGACTGAATTGTTGATGTTCTAGTTTTCCTTACAAAATTATGAGTATTTATTTACTTGTTGCAATTCTCATTCAAGATACTGATAATGTGGGAAAAGGAAATGAATTTTATTTATCAGGAAGAAAATATTATTGACTCAGAGGTGAAAGTTGGAAAGAAAAAACAAAGATTCAACCTTACTAAAATTTAACATCCCTGTTTGGCACTATCAGTGAAAGTAGATCATGCAATCTAGCAACTTCATTGAGAAGAATTTAACTACATGCCATGCATCATTGATTTTTATTGCGTATGATGAAATGTGTCAGAATCTATCGACTACTAGTTAGATGGAATCATGGCTTCAGTGTACCCCTGGAATATATTTTTTATGGGAAATTGAAAAGGCTATGCAAAGAGTTGTTGTTGGCCAAAGCCACAAAATAAAAACACATCTTGTCTAAAATGACTCTCTAAGAAGAAGGATGGCTCTTGTTTCTCGATAGCAAAGTTTAAGGAGGCAAACTAAAGCTATAACGAAAATGACCAAAAATTATACTAAGACAGAACCAAGTTGGTGAAATTGAAAATCAAATAAATGAAATAAAGAATATGATAAAAACTATGTGCTTATTTAATATGACTTGACAAATTAAAAAAAAAAAAAAAATTGTCTACCATGCTATCAAATAACCCTAATATTAAAACTCTCTCTAAATTTAGAAAGACCACTGAATGACAAAATTAAATGCAAATAAAATTCTAAATTTTTCATCACATAAACTAATTAGGTTTCTTTAGGGAAGGGGAAGGGGAAAAAACAGATGAGAAAAGTTGTAGACACGAGTCATTATTGTGTTCCTTGACATTGCAGAGAAACAATCTATTGCCATGCAATGTGGGAAGCTTTTCAGTGACTCACTGTACCCTTGTTTTTTCACGAGTCAGGGACCAGTACTGAATCCATGGCTTGACGAGCAAGAATAGACCATACGCAGTGTGTAAGACACAAACTTCCTTTGAAACCAGGAATAATCTGCATTGTCATAAATGCACTCATGTATCAGCCAAGCCAGCCATTTGCTTTGAAAATGAGTTAATTTCAGAATTGATACTTGAAATTTTGTATTATTTTAGAACAATGTTAACGTTCTAATTAGTTTGTGTGGCACAATGATGAACTCTGATATCATGACTCTTCTTTCTTTGGGACAATGCTAAGCCATGAGGCTGTAGATGCCTGACAAGTTCATCCAATTCCTCTTTCTTTTCGAAGTTTTTGTGTTTGAACTAACTCCGATCCCTGCTTACTGGAAATTTAAGTTTCATGATCCAGAGAAGAATATTTGATGAGATGAAATCATTCGAGGGGAAATGCAGATATTTCATAATTCCGTGATACTAATATTGATAATATCAATTAAGACAAGATGGCAGTTGGTCAGAAGTTATTTAGCTTTGCCCCGCGGGAGTGTAGTCGAGTTGGTAGTCAGGTAAGGATTGCCATCATAAAAACATGATTTGATTTTCGACATGTGCAAATATTATTTTGGGTTATCTGGTGTTCCTATCTAAGAAAATTATTCGCTAAGATTAAATAAACCCTCATAATTTATCTCCTTCAAGAATGTGTGGGGTCGTTTTGGAGGAGCCGCTATTTGCTAAAGTTATTTAGCTTTCATATAATATGCAAATCAATATAAACTCTTTAGTCAAATGCAGTATTTTTAACACATGAATAAGAGAGGAGAACCCCTATAGCAAATATGCAAATAAAAAAGGTGAATCAAAATGATTTAAACTTTTAAATATGTCTATTTGTGAAAATTAATATATATATATATAATCTATTTTAGTTGTATTAAAAATGTATTGAAAATCGATTAGACTAAATTAATAGTCCAATTGAATTTGGATGTTTAGCTTGATTAATTTGAAATTTTAATTTTTTTTTAAAAAAAATAAAAAATATTAATCTTTTTATTTATTTAGTTCGATTTTAATTTTTTATTTTACAAATTAATTAAATTAAAGCATCATCAGTCAACTAATTTATCTGAATCAGACACAACTCGATTGATAAATCAATCTGATTCAACTATCAAATATCAAACGATTTAATTAATTCGATAATTTAATTAATTAATTAATTAATTATATTGATACGAATGATTAGGTTTGAGTCTCTTAACAACACCGATTGGTATCACGTGACGCCTGATCAAAATCAAGGTCAAGGTCAACGCCTACGTGGACACGTTAACATCACCAATCAGATCTACCTCCTAAACCCCCGATCGAATAGGCAAGGTCAACTCACGTGGATGCGTTAACATCACCGATCGGATCGACCTTGACCCCTCACCGACCGGTCTCCCGTTGGAAACCTCGGTCGGGTCACGCCTCATAACCTCCGGTCGGACGTATACTTTATCCTCACCGACCAGACTCCCCCAAGAACCCCCGGTCGAGTCGCGCCTCATAACCTCCGGTCAGACGTATACCTTCTCCTCACCGACCGGACTCCCCCAAGAACCCCAATTAGGTATATGTCTTATTCTAACCGACCCGGGGACCTCTGTGAACCTTTCCCCGGTCAGGTATAAGAGCAGCCTCATCATAGATCCCGATCTCCTGCATAACTATAACAGCTAACTCTGGCGCCGCTTGTACGACCATGACACCCCTCGCTCGTACGACCAAAGCACTCCTCGCCCGTACGGCCAGAACACCCTCAACGGTACCTCAGGCACTCCCCGGGAATTCGGGGAACGACG
>JBBUKS010328429.1:0-20267 GCA_038050645.1 Hedychium gardnerianum
CAGTGCCTGGCGGGTGAGACGTCTTCAGCTGCTCCGGGGCGCTTTTAGTCCTTTCGATCGCCTGGGTGATCTCTAGTCGTCCGAAGTTGAGCTCACCCGAATCTAACTTCGACCTTCTCCTCAAGCAGACTTCCTCCCCGGCTTTTCGTCCCTTGGACCGCGTCCTTCTCGCTCCAACAGTATATTATTTCGTAACTTCTCGTCTCTCGGATGTACCAAGCTCTTCGACTCGCTTCCTGTGTCATTCTTCTCGTCCGCTGCATCTTCTGCTCGACTTCTCATGTTCCTAAGCTCCTGCATACTTAAATACAAGGATCAAAACATACAAAATCTAACTTAAATAATTAATCACATCAAAACTATTTCAAAATACTTACAATATGTTTATTATCTTTAAGGGGACCCTATAACATATTTCATAATTTTTCGATCTGTATGCATTATCTTGTCAATGTTTTGTTTTACATGTTTCGAGTCGTTGTGTCACCTTTTTTTTTTTGTTGCTAGTGTCTTTAAAATATGTGTTAGTCATTCATTTATTCATCATTGATCGTAGTAAAATAGGTGGTACTTTTGGTTAATTTTACTAGTTACATTTTCTTTATGATTTTTTATCACTAAAAGTTTTATAGATAATACATTAAACATCGATTCAAGTAAAGAGGCTTGTGAATGTTCAGGATTTAAAATTTAAAATTATGAGTGTCAAACTCAATTGAGGCATGATAATAATAATTGCATAGCTCATTCTATTTAATATGCTATAATATTCAATTTGTCTCTGAAATAATAATATAATAGTTAGATTTTTAATAAATAATTAAAAAATTTAAGATTTAAATTTTAACTGTGATGTATTGTAGAAATTTTTTTTCTCTAATAAAAAATGAGTCTAAAATACTGATCATTTAGATAAGCCTCCATTAACGCTTTTCGATTTATCCCGATGATTTTTTTTTAATAAAAACGGATCGATGACTCCAGATTCAAAATTATTCGATCTAATTAATTATTATTATTATTATTATTATTATTATTATTTACGATACCGAGCTTTGAATCCTTCCTTCTTTCCAACTGCTTATGAGAGAGCGAAGAGCGTGATTAGGCGTCAGATCTTTGTGCTTCAGCTTCAAGTTTGTCATGGGCGAAGTCTCGTGCCCACTCTCCAACCACTCCTTTATCGCATCGTGCTCGTACGAGAATCCATCCGCTGCCACGTGTGGGTTCTCCATCATTTCCTGAATTATTTTCTCACCAAAATTATTATTTTATCCATTAATTTTTTAAAGACTTTTTATGTAAAAGTTGTACCTGAAGTATCGGACAGAAGCAGGCGGAGGAAGGTTCCAGAAGCATCTCTTCCTCTCCGTTCCACTCTCCTTCGCGCTCTCGCTTTCTCCTCTCATCCTCCGCCCGCTTCTTCAGATCCTCCAGCTCCCTCGCGATCTCAGCCGTCCGCTCCCGTCCCTCGCCTGCTCCCGCGGCGCAACGTACCCCGACGTCCGCGAACTCCGCCGCGAGATCCGCCGGCCAATCGCCCGCCGCCGGGTCCGCCAGCCCCATCGAGTTCTCCTCCGCGGAGACCGCTTCCCTCCCCGCCAGGAGCTGGAGGACGAGCTCGCCGAGGGCAGCTACGTCGGCGGCCGCAGGAGGGGGCGAGGAGGAGCAGGGGAGCAGGCCGATTAGCTTGACGGAGAGGTGACGGTCTAGGAGGACGCGGGAGGCGCAGAGGCGGCCGTGCGCAGATCCGGAGCCGTGGAGGAAGGCAAGGGCGGAGGCGATCTCAGAGGCGATGCGGATGCGTTCGTGCCAGCGGAGGATCGGGAGGGCGTCGCGTAGGCTGCCGCCGGGGGCGAACTCGAAGACGACGCATCGCTGCTCCTCGCACGCGCCTATCACGTGGAGGAAATTTGGGTGTCGGATCCAGCTCAGCAGATCCACCTACGCATCGACGAATACAAAAGGTGAGCGATCAAACAGGCTATGCATCTTATCGGGCCGAATCCATGAAAACAAAAGTCCGATTACCTTCGTCCTAAACTTCTCCTCAGTCGCCGTCGAGAACTCCACCGAGAACTTGACGGCGACGTCGATGTGGCAGATCTTAGCTCTATAAACGGTGCTTCTCTCCCCGGCGCCGATCTGCAAGTCGTCGGAGAACCCTCCGATGGCGTCTCTGATCTCGTCGGCGGTGAAGTCCCTGTAGGGTTTGTGCCACAATTTGGAGAGCTCTCTCAGCTTGCACTGCTCGATCTGCTGGCGGATGGCGTCTCTCTTCCGGCGAAGCGCCTCCGCCCTGCGCTCCATCTCGCTCTTCTCCCTCATGGCCTTCGCCAGTTGCGTCTCGAACCATGAGTTCTCCAAATCGAACTCTTCCAGTGTGGTCCTGAGCTCGGCCTCAAGTTCTTTCACGGCTTTGAGCTCGCTCTCGATGTGGTCGATGTCGCCGGTGGCCTCTGACACGTGTCGTCTTACGACCTCCAGCTCTTCCTCCAAGCGATTTTGCTGGGATTTCTCTTTGCCTAATTGGGCCTCCAAATCCGCAACCTGTAAGAATTAAAACTTTAATTTTTATTTTTACCAAAATAAAGCTTAATTAAAATCATGTGATACCTATGTTAATTGCTTAATTAATTACCTTTTGATTGCAAATGGATATCGCCCACTCGGCTTTACTGCGTCTCTCAGCTTGGGCCTTTGCTTCTCTACGCTTCTCCTCCAGCATCTTCTCCGTTTCCTTGATCTTTGTTTCCAAGACTTGTTTGCTCAGTGGGTTGATGCTTTCCTGCAAATTAGTATATTTAATGTGACTAAGCCAGCCTCAGAGTGTTCATTATTCCTTGCAAGTTTGAACGAAAGTTTGTCTTTATAAGAAGTGGATTAGCTACGGCAGTAATTGTTCAAACTACACACGCATTAGTTAATCATCAGACCTTTGAACTGGTAATCAGATGTTAGTGAAACAGGTGTCTCACTTTGACCAAGCACCAATATTAGCCTCCTCTACTTTAGTAGCATATTATTACAAGATGAGAGTTAACTGTATGATCCTCCATGTAACTGGATTAGTCATAGCAAGAAAAACTACTAATTTGGTTTTACACACTTACTATCTCATTTTCTGCTGTTCCTTCTCTGTATTGGCATGTCAAGCTAACAGTGTTGATTTCTTCCTCTTCTTGATCCTCTCCTTCGTTATTATACAATGTTTGCAAGTAGGAGACATAATTCTCAACTTCATCATATGGGTCTGTCAAGCTCTTAGAACTTGGTGATACTTGAGTTGAACACCCACTGTGGTTGTTACATTCTACATCTTCTGTAAATTTTTTGCTTAGCAAACCTTTTAAACCTCTTTTTTCCTTTGACATCTTCCTGAGATCACCAAGAATTACTCCATCTTCATTTTCTGCACATCCTTTTTCATGGTCGAAGAAGATTAACTTCTCTCCGCAAACTACAAATAGCTCACATTGCTTTGGTTTAAGCTTATGAACAGAATAGGCAACACTTAAGTCATACTTGTTTTTCCTGTTAAGATCATATAATCTAGTAATCTCATTTTTAGTGTAGGAAGCAATGCAAACATTAGCATGATACTTACCATGCTAATGACTTAGTCACCATTACATTCATCACTAGTTCCTTCATTCCCAGATCAGAAATTAAACCAATGATTACCTCATCAAGTAGTTCATCAAATCGTTCGATCCTCTTGACATCTACTTTCACCTGCAAGGTTGCAGATGGGAAATTAGATAGGAAGTACTGAATAACATGCATCTGAAGGTGGCCAAACCTGCGAGCACAAAGCCATGTACTTTTTCAAGTCCTTTTCTGCTGCCTCCTGTTCGTTTGCTCTCAAAGCCCACAGCATCTCTTCATTTACCGAGCTGATTGGTAAAACTCCAACTAAACACAGGATCAGGAGAACATATACATTAGAGGATAACCAAACAAATTGTATTTGGTATAGAATTTTGTCCCTCCTCACTTGGAGTGTTAATTAAATCCTTGGATTTAATAAGGACTTGGAGGATGACAAATGTGACAGGTTGGTTTGACCACTTGCTTATTGCCCATCTTATCGACCCAGAGCCGTGCTGAACGTCCTTCCCCACAACTATATGAACCTTCTCTTGAAATGAAGCCATTGTTGCCGACTCTCAACCCAGCCTTTTCCTTCAAGCAAATGTTGTGATTGACTGCTATCAGTCTAATGAAACCATGGTTTTATGGTTGTGAGAAGACTGTATGGGCAGTGTTTGGAATTTGGTAACATGCTTCAAAATTGTCAAGAATCTTTCGAGCATCTATGGATCTACAAGAATGGGGGCTACAAAACCAATGATGGACATAGTTTGTCACATTCAACACTAGTAAAGAAGCATTGTTTTCTCGACTCTCTAGTGTCAAGCTTGCAGGAGGAAATGTTTAAAGTATAGCAAAATTTAGTGGATTACTCCAACGTTCAGTACTTCATACTTGATTTCACCAACTCGCCATCTTTTGTATGCCATGTTTCCAGAAAGTTAAGCTATTAGAGTTGATGTTTGAAATTATTTCTCTTTGCCAGCACGATAATCATACTGTATCCTGTTGACAATCATTCAATTCGATCCGATGAACAAAATTTTGACAGGGTGAAGAATTAAACCTCGGAGGAAACAGACTTCAAGTTAGCTGGAACCAAGTGAGTAAATATCCTTGTGGTTGTCCTCAATTATTTAAGGTTAACTACCCAATGAGTAAATATTCTTCACTAACTATGATTAGCCTGACAATTCTATGTCAAAATATCCATGACTATCTCAGAATTTGATGAATGAGAAGATCTTGAGTTGGATAGCAAATACAATTTCTTTATCAATCAACATTCAACTTAGCAAGTACGACAATGAAGAAGAAATCTAGAAAATCTTCATATAAGATTACTATTTTGCTTTAAAATATATATAAAAAAAGGTGAAGAAGGAGGAGGTGAATAGAGATTGAAAATTTGTTATACGTAGTTAATGTGTTAAATATGCAATTAAAAATAACAATAATGTTAATAGTAGATTTTACATGATTTGGAGATTCGTTCTACTCCACGTCTCAAGTCATATTTGGTGCACCAATTTTACAAAGAAAAAAACACACACTATAAAATTGGTTTAAATCACGTGTATACACATTTCTCTCTTTATTGGTCTTGGAGGATAATAACTTCAAGATGAATCTGATTTATTAGATTAATCTAGATCAATTTAATTATTATAACAAATTCTCTTGATTAATCTTAGAGAACTATAACCTGTAGATCAACCTTTTAGAACTACAATCTTTCTTTTACAATGATACGAATTAAAGTGTAAATAGATACATATACAAATCTTTGATTTCACCTTAAATATGTGAAAGAAAGTTTCACTTTTAATTAATGCAAAAGAAAAGGCACAAAGGTGAAAAGAAATAAGAAATTCAAGAGAATACAATATACACTTTTATAAATGATTTCCAATTGTTAGAATATGAATTCGAGTTTATTTATCTTTGGTCAACCAATAATGATTATTCGTTAATAGATATCATATATTATCTATAAAGTTTAGTGGATCCAAAAAAGTATTTGGCCAATAAACAATGTAAAATTTGCAAAAAGATAGAGAACCTTAGTATATTGGTCAATCAACTCTGTATGCTAGTCGATACATTCTCACGTATAATATGTGTGATTAAATAACAAATATAGATGCAGAAAAAATGAAGAAGAAATAAAAATATAAATACACCAAGAAAAAGAAGAATAGTGTGATTAAAGAAAGGATAGTAGGCCGGATCGACGGTTCAAATGTATTAGTTCAAAAAATCTTAATCCTTAATTCTAACCTTCAAAGGTGGTCTTTATATCCTCATCAAATTAGGTATTAAATAGATAAAAAAAATGAATGAATGACTTACTAAGCGAATTAAATAGAATAAATAAAATTAAATGAATTAAAAGTTAAATTATTCTATATTAAAAATTTTAAGATAAATGAATTGAAAAAAAAATCTATATTAAAAATTAACTTCTATTGAAATGAATCACATTATGAAAATATTGTTAATATTATTACATGTGAGTTTCTCTATTCATTGATTAAAAAAACTTAAATTGTTTATAAAAAACATTTATTTATTACTTTTAAAAAATATCAATCATCTATTTGAGTTGGCGGTTCCACGTTCCGGGTTGGATTGAATGGGCTAAAGTGCAACCCATGTAACGTGTTCTATCAGACTCTGTATAAATAGACAACATTGCCCGCGCAACCCTAACTTCTACCTTCTCGCCCTGCCGCTCTTCGTTTCGCCTGGCGCTTCTTGGTGAGCGTTCATCCTTCCATCTCTCGCCGACATGGTAAATCCTTGTTCTTATTGACGTTTTTTCTTTTGGATTTCATTTTCTTTTTATCTTTGATCATGTCGTTTTCTCCTATTCGAAACTCGTTCGCGTCGTGCAATTTCCGATTCCTCGTTGAATCTATGCTAGGTTCTTCCGAACGACATCGATCTCCTGAACCCTCCGGCGGAGCTCGAGAAGAGGAGGCACAAGCTCAAGCGCCTCGTGCAGTCTCCCAACTCCTTCTTCATGGTACAAATTTTGCCTTTGTTCTTCTTCCTTCCTTCCGCATAATCTAACCACGCCTATCTTGCAATCTGCAGGATGTAAAATGCCAAGGGTGTTTCAACATGTAAGCTCCTGTATTTTTTTTTTCGTTCCCACAGCTTGCTTTTGAGTTTTGACCTCAGTTCTGGCTCGATTAATGCTTTTGATGATCCAACGTATCAAAGTTTGATTTTGACGGTTATTTTGCAGAACCACTGTGTTCAGTCACTCTCAGACAGTTGTGGTGTGCGGCAATTGCCAGACCGTGCTCTGCCAGCCGACCGGCGGGCGTGCCCGGCTCACCGAGGGGTGCTCCTTCAGACGGAAGGGCGATTGAGCTTAGTCCGGTAATATATCTGCACTTTCTCCATGATGGTTGAAGAAGTTCACACGTAGTGGTTGAGCTGTTCGCTCGAGTTTTCGATTAATGCGGTTTTGGGTTGGTAAATACAAAGGTATAGGGGCTATTTTCTTATTGCCCTTTGTTTATTCCATAGCTTCTTAGAGCATCTTGAACTCATTAACCTTTTTATTTGTATATATTTTTTTTAAAAATATAAATTATTTTATAATTTGATAATTATAAAATTAAAACTAATAAAATATAAAAATTAGTCATTTTTCAATGGTTAAATTTTATTTTAAAAAAAAATTATATATAAAATATTATATATATATATATAATATAAATTATAAATAAAGAATAAGATTCATAAAAAAAATTATTGATAGGTTTTTCTTGACAGTGAAGATATTAGTGAATTTTTTTTATGTGACATTGTAAGGGTTATAAAAAACCTCTATAATAACTCCTAAAGCATCTTTAGTGGGAGAAGTTATTGTAAGGGTTTTGTGTGGTTGCTATAATGTCATATTAATTACCAATAAAAATTCTCCCTCATTTTTTCACTATTTAAAAAAAATCAATAATTTTTTTATAGGTCGTATTCTTTATTTGTATTTTATATTATGTGTATAGATAATATATTTTATATATTAGTTTTTAAAAATAAAAATTAATCGTTGAATAAAAATTAATTTTTATGTTTTATTAATTTTATTTTTTAAAAAAAGTTATCAAATTATAAAATAATTTTAATTTTTTAAAAAAATAAAAAAGAGCGGCTTTCCTAACGTTAATAAAAAAAACCTCTAGTGAGCTCTTGAGTTATTTATTGATTGTGCTCAGAAAAAGAAGAATCCCATAGCTTTCCTTGGTTAAGCTGTTTTCTTCCTCTGTCGGGTTGGTCTATAGCTTGGCTGCAGTTTAAAGGAAGGGGGCTTGGGCATTAGCCTGTATAAAGTGAAATATTTGTTGATAAGTTGAAGAGCTCAAGACTTCAGCTCGGTCATTTTATTTATTTATTTATATAAAAAAATCTATATTCTTTATTAATAAAAAGAATTTTCAATTCTCCATAATTTTAATATGAGCTCTCTAAACGATCCCAAAAAATAAGAAAAAAAAAATCAGGAAACTATCAAGGCCTAGGCTTAATCTCATCATCCAACCAAGAGATAATACTTGTAAGTCAATAACAAACTGTATTGCCTGTTTCCTTTTTATAAACCCTACACACTTGCCATTACAATTATTGTCTTCAAATCACAAATATAAGCTTCAATTCAGAGTAGAGTGAGGTGCTGCTCCAATGAATCCCAACCTTGAAAAAAAAAAAAAACTCCAACAGCATCTTTGAGATTCATATAACCCTGAAATCCGCACCTCAGAGAGTTTACTCCTTTTGTCTTTCAGGAGAAAATTGCTACTAAACAGTCATTTCTTTAGTTAAGACAACTACAGGTGAACTAACACCCACACTAGCATAATCCACATCTCATATTGTCAAACCCAAGATGGAGCAATTCCCATACAAGAAGATCCAAGTTGTATCATCTTCTACTCTTCTAGTTTCTTAGGTTCACAAGGATTAGGATGCTCCAAATAGAGCTGCACTTTCAATGGTTGGCTGCTCATAGATTTAATGGGTGTTATATCCGGCGGTTGCAGCCACTGCTTCGTGTCAGTCGGGATCCACAGCTGAGCCTCCTTTTCCTTGCTGCTGCCTTGAGGAAGGGCTCGAAAATAGGCAGTGATCTCCCAGCTGCTACCTACATCACAATGTAGTGTCTTAAGTTCATAGCCTTGTGATGACACCAAAATGAAAGGTGGCCAACTTAAGTACTGGGTGGAAGGGGTTTGGTTGCGGGCTTAGCGACTGTCAGTTTGATGAGGAAAGCTCTCAGAGCAAATCCGAGATTACTCTCTTCCACCTTGGAGTTGTAAGATTGATCGACATCTATCTTGAACACAAATTTCTCGAGCGGGATGTGCTCTTTGTCATAGAAGGTAACATTCACTCTCTCCACCAACCCCTGTGAGGAATTTCAAGGTCTTTGGCACATCAAATTATAAAAAGAATAACATTATTATATATCACAAAGAATGATTATTTTTAGAAGTGATTATTAACAATTTTCACAATTAAAATGCATACGAAGAGCTAAGTAATTGCACTAAAATTGCACCACTGTCCTATTCCAGAAGACCCTTACTGGATTACACCTTGAAGCTACCTACCTTATTTGGATTTAATTGATAATGATATCACAAGCCATTTCCAACAACAGTAACTTGAGAAAATTTCAAAAATATCAACTAAATAAAGCTAAAATGAAAGAGTGTAATACCTTTTGAAACATGTATATACAATTTCTCATGAAACTTTAAGAAAGCCAATGGATGGTAGAAGACATGATTTTCTTGGACCAAGAACATAAGCAATTAGAAATATTAGAAGGATGAAGAATGAGAAAAGCAAATGATCATGAATGAGGAAGTAATTTTTTTCTTGCAAATTAAGAAGAGAAATTGCAAATGGTAAAAGGAAGAGAGAGATTTTAGAATTAGAAACAGTTAATGGAAGGTTTGGAGGATTCAGATTAATTGAAATAAAAGGAACAAAAATCAACAATAATGGAATTAAGTATGTTATATATATATACATTTCATTTACTCTTTCTTTACTCGTGTAGGATACTTGTACTCAAGCCTCTTATTGATCAATTTTTCAAAACAGCAGTATCAGATATTCATAGCTAAATCTAAGTAACTTAGATGAATCTAATGTGATGGAAACTAGAGATTGGCTTTACCATACCATTGTATATAAGCCTTCATATCATCGAGAAAGAGTTATAAAATTGAAACGATGTAAGATGTATTCTCAGCCTCTGCTCGAGGATTCATTCAACTTTGCAACAAGTGTCCAACAACCTCATTGTTTTGGTCGAAAGGAATACCGAGTACATAGTCGTTGACAACCTTTGAGCCAAAAGTCTTGAACAGCTAGACAACCATGTAAAAGCGTCCAGTCTCACAACAGAAAGGAAGTCAATTTCCAAAATTCATCTTCAAATCCTTTTTTTTTTTTTTTGTTTTTGTCAAAATCAACTATATTGATTTGACAATGTTAAACATCACTCCAGGGTCATTTTCAATTGAAATATATCTAACTTCACCAGACTCACAAGTCCAATAAGCTTATGTCATTAGCTTGCAGGTTAATGAGTGATGAATTCTAACCCTAATTTGGATAACTGATAGATAAACTATGTTTTATGAAGAAAACTAATCGCAGAGGATTACTAAATAAACTGAAAATTTACTGTCTTTTGCAGTAGGAAGAGTTTTTCGTAACCTAATCAAGATACAGATTAGGTCTGAGTATTTTGAAGGATAAAAAACTTTGCTTACTGAGAAAAATCAAGTCGAGCAATAACACAAACACATGGAATACCGTTTTTTGAAGGATAAAACCTTTTGCACAAATGGGAGGAGATTGGAGGTGGCGGAGTGGATGTAGTCGGCGAGCTGCGGATGCCTCGCTTTCTGCACCACCACGTTCATGTATCTTCTTCTCTCAAACGCCGCTTTTTTTTTATTTTTTGCCCAAACAACCAACACAAAGATCACACGCTGAGAACAAAACAATCGAAAAGATGCGAGAGAGGGGAAAGAAAAGAAAGAGGAATGGATGAAGTACCGGGAGGATAGAAGCCTTTGAGGAAGACGATGCAGTTAACGGCGACCTCCAAGAAGTCCGTGAGGACACGAGCCGTTTCGCCTGCAGAGAGATCGGAGATCGGATACCTTATCCACATCTAGGAGAGGATGGATTGAAGGAGTTGGTTGCCGAACCTTGCGGAGAGGCGTTCTTGCGATCCATGGCGTCGCGGGGAAGAAAGGACCTCGGAGCGAAGCGGAGGGCGGAGGACCGCGACAACTAACTGGTCGAAGGGGGTGGGAGAGCAGACTTAACCAAGGGATTTATGAAGGAAAATCCACTTGTTTTAGGAATTTATCAAAAACGGTGCGATTATATTTGCTAAACTCCCTGATAATTATCAAAATTTCATATGTGCTCTCCTATTTATAAATAAAGGACTAACTTGAGGAATAATATGAACACTTAACCACCGAGCAAACCGAGCTTAGGGTTGGCCAAACTTAATTAATCAGAATGAAAAGACTGAGAAGTTGGCATTCAAATGGGCTAATCGAGTATAAAATGAGTCGTTTCCACATAGATGATTTGCTCTAACAAATCGGGTCAATGAATAAATTAGGTGGGCCAAGTGGAAGTGATTAATTGAAAGAAATGAATAAATTAAACCCCATGGTGCCGATGGTAAAAAATAAGACGGATTTTTTAACTAATAAGGATTCAAATTTCAAGACTTATAACCCATGAAAAGTTTGAAAAACTTATGACGATACAATTTTTTTATAAAATTAAATTAATCACACTCTCAGAAGTAATCCGGATCTCAAGAACTAAATATTTGAATTATAAAAAAGAAGAAAGAATAAAATGGTTGAGGCAATCAAAAGAATTTGTTCAACTAGCTATTTCGTTCCAATTGATTTGCATTTTTCCACTTTTCAAGCATGAGTTTTAAAATAATATTTATATCTACATATGACATATATATAGTGTTTGTTTATAGAAGAAGGTAAAAAGTGAAATAGATAAAAGAATAGAAGTTATAGCTACAAATGCAATATCTTACTATATTTGATTAAACATAAGACATTGTCTTGTTTTTTTTTTTTACTTAAGAATTTATAATATAGTTAGAGTTCATTTTATAATATGAGAGCTGTTTTTATTACCTGAAAGTTCTCCTAATCACTTCTGAATTAGTCACAAAGAATGATTAACTATATTTTAGGCTTCAAACAGGCATTATGGCAAAGCATCCAGCTTCAATCTCCAGCAACCCCATTCATCAAATAAGCAACACTAGCAAGCAGTTCAATGTTTTCAATCCAGCCAAAACACTGATACCTGATCAATATCATCAATCAATGGGCACGCAAAATATATCGAACATATATCTCTACATGCTCTCAATTTGTAAGTAAAATCCCACACTGGCCATTGGAAAACCAGCTAGCTAACTAGATAAATACATTAAGGATGAGAAGCCTGAAGAAGAGCTGATGGTAAAATCTCTTTTTCGACTGTAAGTGAAGATAAGCGAATAACTCGAGTAGAGTCGTGAATCATCTAGCATTTTGATGCTAGATGAGATGAGAAGAAAGAAAGAAAAAAAACAAGCAAGCATGTCAGTTTGTGTTTTCATTTGCACTTTCAATCTAATAGGTATAATTAGAACAATCAAATATATTACAAGAAAACTGAGTAAAAAGAATAAGCTATTTATTTGAATTTAGAATAACTATTTAGTAAGAACCACATGTACCATTAGACATACTCTTTTTATGAAAATAACTATTTAAAAATTGTTAGGGACTCGATAGATATCATGCCTACGAGAAAAAAAATAATTAATCAAATTGAATAACATCAAACCTAAAATGACCGAATCCTCAAAAAAATTTTTATCGATCACCAAAATAAATCGAAAAACGCTAATGAAGACTTATTCAAATAATCAACATTTTTAGACCCGCTTCTCATTAAAAAAAAAAATTTCTTCGTAACTGAAATTCGAATTTTAAATTCCTTGATTATCCATTAAAAAACTTAATCATTGCATCATAATCCCGAGAGCGACATCATGCATACAAAATAAATAACCAAGAGGCTATAAATGTCAAGTTTCCAACAATTAACCAAATGATGTGCACGCGCTAGGCTATTCAAATTATACTTCTAATTTTGATTTTCACTGATGAATACATCTATGCATGCAGTGTTATGGCTGAAAATCTTAAGAGACTCAATAACTAAACGAGCAAAATATATGATCCATGCTATCAACAAACAGAAGTACCGGTTACACCCAGCTTGACATAAAAAAGCAAGCTTAAACCGATTACAAACTGGAAGAATCAAACGAAAACAATGTCTTCATAAGAGATCAATCTGCAGTCAGCAAACCAATTACACACAGATATGGAAGGATATCAACCCCACAAGTGGGATAACTCCAACCCAGCGAATAATCTGAAGCCCAAAGCCAAAAAAACTTAAAAACTGAAAGGTTCCGAGGGGAAGGAAGCAACACCATATATCACAATCATTAGGGATTCTTAATCTCAACGTGGTAGAAAAATGGAACAAATGCAAATACAATGATGCTACTGACGATCCATCATTCCAATATCTTCAATGATGCCGTCATTTGCTTGCCTGCATTAACAATTGGAGCAATGTATCAAAAAAAGGAAGAAAAAATAAATAAATCCAGAGCTCTATGAAAATGTTAAATTCAAACTCATGATATTGACAAAAGCTGAAATTGCTAGAAACTAATGTAATAGGTTTTCATAAGTTATAACAGATATATGAGACAGTGAGGGGATTGTTATCTCATGGTTCAGGCTCATAAAAGTAATGAGAAAGAAATATTCAGACAAACCTCCAAGTGGTTGTCATATTCCGTGCTTTTCTGTCAAGATGAATGTTTTCTAAAGCATTTGCAGCTTGAATTACATCATCTGAGACTTCAGCATCATATCTCCACATATTATCGTCCTTCCTGGTTGAGGGAACTGAGGAACCTGACCTTCTTTCTGGAACCATAAAATCAGACAAACGTAAGAAGCAGAATGACAACATAAACATGACAGAGCTTCTCAGTTACCTGATGAGTGAAATCGAGGGATAGTCCTAACATCCACAGTGAGAAAGAACATCAGAAAGATAGCACATACTAGAAGGCAAGGAAAAGGTAAAAGGCTACAAGACTGTGGTTTTACCGGTCCAAAGAAGGTAAACCTCCAGGAACAGCTGATGATGATGACAATGCTGACAGCCTACGAACATTTCTGATTTCTGCACTTGATACAGACTCTGAGTCTGAATTAATTAAGCTGCTGCTGCCAGCCAACCTATTTTGCATAAGATTCTGTGGAGGAAAATGTTGCAGATAAGCAAGACTTTAAATTAATCTCTATTTTGGTCAAATTCATCCATGTGATCCTCCATTCAATTAACCCAAATACATTAAGCTTCTAGAACCAAAAACAGATCTAGACTTCTTATGACTTGAAAGTAAACCATAGTCTAACATATAGTCTAACATAGTAAACCATAGTCAACATCTAAGGAAGTCTCAGCTGCAAAAATGAAAAAGAAAAGAAATAGAAATTGCAAGCCAACTGGAACTTGTTTTTTTTATGGGATCACAACCATCATCGCTCAGAAAATCCATATCTAACAATAGTTGAAGACCATCTGTTCCTAAAAACCAGTTGTAACCAAGAGAAATCTAAGGGGACCATCACATACAGAACTATGAACAAATATTACATAAAGTGATATCTTATTTTTGAAAGATATAGCCGTGTTGCCATAAAAACAATTTTGGGGATTTTTTATACAATTTATCTTTAACAGTACAGACAAAATTTTATTAAAAAGAGAGAAAGAAAAGAATAATGAAGATATTATTATTTTAGAAAGTCCAGCAATTCCATGGGCTACAATCCCTCAATCTATACATCTTCAAGTAATTCTTTGCATATTCTTCTCAACTTGTCTAATATTCTAATGGGTGTGAAAAGTATAAAAAGTCACATGAGGGGACCAACCTCGTACTTCAGATAACCTTCAAGCACATCTAAAAGCAGTGGACCACTTTCACCATTCTTGTTTGAACTACTAAAATCTTTCAGTTCTTCTTTCCAGAAATCCCTTGGCTGAAAATAAAAATTCTATGGAAATTAGAAACCATACACACATGAATATTCTTAAAATAGCATGATTACCAAATTGCACTCAGGCAGATAAACTTTGAGGGTATGGCCTAACTGAGCCCAGTCCAAATATTCACCAATTAATGCTGTCAATAACCTGCCTGCAAGCAACGGAACATCAAGGACACAAACATACATGTAATAAATACTATCTGCAACTTATCAAAAATAAATAAATAAATACTATGTGCAAAATTTCTCTAACACAAAGCTAACACAATTACTAAGCCGTTTTATAAGAAAAATAATTACAAGATAAATGTGGTGATATCCAATAAAAGAATGTTTTTATGTTGCATAACATCTGAAAAAAAAGACTACTGAATAAAACATAGTAGCATAAACAGTGGAGTCAATAGAAGAACAGGAAAGAAAACTAGGATACTATTTTACTAGTATACGGAAACAATTAGAGTGATGAATATTTCAAAACATTGTTATGTCCTTTTCCTGTTATTTAGATCGTTAAGGTAGTAGGAATAATCATGATTGTGTATGAACCATGGATTGAAATATGATTTGGGTTGAGGTTTTGGTCCTCGATCAGATTGGTATGGTGTTGAAGTCATGCTGAGTGTGCTAACACACTAAAGAGGGAGGTAGGGAGGAGGAAGAAGATAAGTGGAAGAAGATCCGAAGAAAGAAAGGCGAGAAGTTCAAGGAACCATGCCTACAGAGGAAGGTCCTTTGTCACAACATGAACAACAAAGCTCTAGCCTTCACATTTGTAAATGAAAAGGATATTTGTGATCAAGTATGACACTCATCTTGATGAGAGCTCATTTATGTTTGCTTGGCAGTATACAATATATAAAATAAGCAAGCTCGGACAAGTTTAGCTCATTAGTGTTCATAAACAAAACTCATGAACAATTTATGAATAATCTTATTTATTTACATGTCTAAAACTTGATTACAATCTTATTTCTTATACCCTACAAATTTTAAAAAATTTAAGTTATCTATGATATAATAAATAAGAGAAAATAATAGCTTTTATTTATTAGATCTACCATTTTAATTAAATTAGAGGACGCCTATAGTTGGGCTCAATAAAATGCTTGAATTTGATAAGATTTTTAATAACCAAGCTCATCTTCCTATGGCCCATTTACAACCCTAGTCCTTGTGGGCTCTTGTGGAAACTCTGTCACGGTCACTCACAGTAGCTCCGATGGAGTTGCTCAAGGAACCTAGCCCTTGCAGTCGCTCATAGAGACTCTATTGCAGTCACAAAACCCCCATCGTGGAAGGGACTCAAACTTGTTTCACTCAATCAGCAGATGGACCGATAAGTTTCTTGTGTGCCAAATGGCATGGAATGGTAGTTAAAACCATGGTATGAACCAATTCTACAACAGTTCAATCCAGTATCTGCCTAATTAACGTGAACGCATTAAGATCCTAGCCAAGGCAAATCCAATAAACATATACTTTATATGACTTGTCACCCTCTATGTCATTGCGAATCTACTTGATTTTTAGCAAAACTGAAAAAAGTAAATCCATCAAAGCTCATTCACAAGATAAGATAATGATGACTGGCCTTTCAAATTTGAAATGGAATATAACTAATTTCATTTGCCATTATGCAAGAAACCAACCCTAAATGAAATAAAGCTTATAAGAAACCCAGCAAAGAAAGAAAAGTGGTCTCAGGATTTTGTTCGAAGTACTTAATGGTGATGGTTAATTGAATCAACATAATTCAAGATGAAGTTCATTGAATCCCATAAGAAAGATATTTTGCATAACCACAAATCATAAATTGCAAAAGAATCCATAGGATAACATGAAGTAAGTAGTACTTGCCAAAAAGTGATTGGCTTAGTATAAAAGAAACCTGATGGAGAAATATGCAGTTGCTTTGCCCGATCATTGCAGCTTCCTAGTAATGCAGGGGAGAGATTGCTATTGTTTTCAGCCACTCTATCTTCTTCTTCTATTGCCTCAAATACACTTGCTCTGAGCTCAGCCTATCCAAAAGAGAAGATATACTAAGAAAATGGATATCCAGTGTAGGTAAGTCCAAGTAACAAAGGCCATCATGCCAGTTGCCAGTCCAAAACACAGAACACTTATTCAGTAATATCAAAAAGTTGAAAAAGGCAAAATAAGTAATAGTCTTCCCTCATATAAATCATTGCTCTAAAAATCAGCCTAAGTACTACTTTGGCGTTTTAGACAAGGAACTGCCTCACTTATGCAATATCTAGTCCTTTCAGGTAATTCAAGTACCTTGGTACGCTAGGCGGCTGCTTATATGGGGTAGATGGACCATCTATGAGGTAAAAAGAAGAAAACAAAAATCCTAGTTTGGTTTATTTGATATTCAGGAACTTAAGGACTTGTATGATGATTTTTCTACACTAAAGAAGACTAATCTTGTCATTATGATGCACTAACTATGTTTTTATCACTTAACTTGTAAGTATTAACATATACATTTATTTTGCAAATGCTAAACACTTTCAATTTTTTTTACCTATAACTGAGAGCTTTAAGTATCTAGGATCTTTTTTGCAAAAACATAGAGGGATTGATAGAGTTATTTTACATAAAATACAAACAGAATGTTTGAAATGGAAGAGGGCGTCAGTTGTTCTTGTGATTGTGAGGTACCTCTAAAGTTTAAAGAAATTTTTTACAAAACGATGGTTAGACCCACTATATCATATAGAGGTGAATGTTGGGCTATAAAGCGAGCAACAAAAGATAAGAGTTGCATTGATAAGGATGTTAAGGTGAATATGAAGACATACATGTATGGAGATAAGAAACGAGAATATTAGAGAAAGACGGAGTTGCACTTATTAAGGGAAAACTCCAAAAGGCGCGTTTAAGATGGTATGGAAATGTACTCACACATTTTTCCTATGTGAACTTATGAAGTTGATGGATTGAGTTGCATATTTTGCAAGATATATACTAGTAAGTTTCATCAATGTAAATGTTTTAAATATTTCTAATGACTACACACATGCTGCCGCATGCCACATATGCACTGTGCAGTGGTCATAGAAACACCTTTTAAACCTTGATATAAACTTACTTGATTTTTCATACAACCGATTAGTTTTGCATGACAGGAAATAAACCACTAACTGGTACATGGAATAAGAAGCCTATAATTAAATTCCTTCAATAACACATCTGTTGATGTAAAAGGTTACACGAAATCCAACTTAAGATGGTCATGATCGGATCGACCAGCTTCCAAGCTCCTAAAAAAACTCCAAATTGACTCCACGCACTTGTTTCAATAATAAAAAGAGAAGTAATGATTCTGTAGAAGAAGAGGAAATTGCCAGTAAAAATTACATAATATTAGATATTTCTCGCAGAGCTGCAATTTGTAAAAGTTTTCCACTGAAATATTTTCCTCGGAAGGATTGGAGACCCAATCACCCATTCACTCATTCCAACGGGATAAATCCCGTCATGCATTTGGGGGAAAACACAAACTTAACGGAGAAAGGGTAAACAAACTTAGTTCTCAAATCAATAAACACAAGAGAAAGCAATTTTGCATTAGAAGACGAGAGACTATTAGGGGGGCGACAAAAAAAGGGCGAGGAGTAGTTATCAAACCCTAATCCTGGCAAGGACGCCTTTCTTCTCGAGGGTGCGGGTGACCAGAGTCTTGAGCTCCATCATCTCCCTTGCGTAGTCGTCCATCTTATTCCTCGCCCTCGCGCACCTTCTCGGCTCTTCTCCTTTCTCCTTCCTCTCTTCTCCTCCAGGAACCGCAGAGCAGACGGCAGAAGCGACGGAAGGGAATGAGCAAAGCAGTGGTTGAATTACTTTGCTTGGTTTTAATGTTGCACGAAAATTCCATTTCACCCTTAAAAGTTTGCCAACCTTTTAAAATACCCCTAAAAATGTAAGATTATCAAAGTGCGCTCAAAATTTTATTCGAAGAACCATCTTTTTTTCTAAAAAAAAATGTCTTCTCGAAAATGTTATACTATAAATATACTTAAATCAATTAGTAAAGTCTCAATTTGGTTGGACTCGTCGAATTAATATAATAGATTGAATTTAAATTTTATTAATTCATTTAAAAATGGATATAAACGAGTTAACTCGGCTCGAGTTGCAAGTTCAAGTGGGGCAAGCTCGGGTTGGCCCGTAGGTTGAAAAAAAAAATTCAAAATTAAATTTTGGATTATAGTGATATATGTATTTTTATAGAGAAAGTTATGAATTTTTACATGGATCAATTTGAATAATATGTATAAATGTGAAATTAAAAATTAAATTTTTTATTAGAGACTGAAATCAAGAATTTATCAATCAATTAATAAGAAAAAATCAGTCCGATAACAATTTTATAAAAGGCGATTTCGAGATAATTTTATTAGAGGCAATTTTTCTTGAGATTTGGAGACGAATTATTGCTGCATTTTCCATCTAAAAAAGTAATCCAAAGTGATAAAACATCCAAAGTAAAGATTTCACTTGTAGAGTTATTTTTACTTTCATTTGTATTTATATATTTGTTTTGTATTTGTGTTATTTTATAAGAAATAAGTTATAAGCGGCTTCTCCACTTCCGGAAGATATCCAAAAAGGATAGTGGTGATAGTCGTTAGGACTAGGTGAACGTAGTCGTATTGGGAGGCGATGAACCAAGTAAAATCGACTTTGTTAGTATTATGTTGTCGATTTGTTCAAATTTCCATTGCGCAATTAACTCAACGCGATCAAAATTATTCATCTTCTCTAACTCGTACCGGTCCTAACATATTAGTTGATTGATAGGATGCATCAATCGATTGATAATCCTAAATCTTAAAATTAAGGTTTGAAGGATTTTTAGGATTTGCTATAATATTTAGGGGTTGGTATAGTGTTTAAGGAGTTTTGATACCGTGTTTAGGGGGGTTGCTATAGTGTTTGGGGTTTGTTGTAGTGTGTAGGATTTCTACTACAGTGACAATCGACTTATGAACAATAACAGTCGATTTGTTATTATGACAAATAGAAAATTTGGAAACTATATGATTGACTCGACTATTTCTGCTACAATAACAATCGACTGATAAATAGTAATAGTCGAGTTGAGAAATCGATTGGTCAACTCAACTGATGCTGATAAGTCGAGTTGATCAATCGACTGATGTCATTATTCGAGTGAACAAAAAGTTCATAACTCGATTGATTTTTTCATCAGTCGACTAATGGCATTATAACAGAGAACAAAAGGTTTCTGAGTTTACTGTGACACTCGACTATTGGACATCAATCGATTGATGAACAGTAACAATCGACTGTTCATAGTCAAACTAGAGTTGGTAAAAGTCATTTTGTAGGTGCAACGTGTAAGGAATTCTGGGGCGCTAAACACGCAAATGCGCAGCGGAAAGCCCTAGATCCTTTGCCACCGGATCCGTGCGA